>BDIU01000388.1:0-190538 GCA_002118135.1 Trebouxia sp. TZW2008
GGTCTCTCCCGTGTTTCGCCTTACGTTGGCAGGGTGGGGTCTCTCCCGTTTTCTCCCCTAATCAGCACCAGGTCCTGCACAGCTGGTAGATTGTTTGCAACAAGTGCTGTCACGCCTTAGCCATTGCAATGATGCAGTTGCATACAAGTTTTCAGCACAATGCTGCAAGGTCACTGCAATGGCATACTGAAAAACAACAGACTTCCTCTCGTGAGAACCGGCAGCTCATAGTCTGGACTGTCAGTATGTCACACAGGTGTGACAGCACACAGCCCGTGCCACAGTTGTGGTGTTACAGCGGTGTGAGAAGAAAGCAATGTAGCTCTTGCATAACGTGTATAACTCTGGTTGGGCAGAACTTGAGCATAGCAGCAACCCTAATGTCTTGCCTATACCCACCACATCTCAAACGGTCTGTAGTGACAGAGCAACTCATGATGAAAGTAGCAGTCCTGTGAATCGAGAGATGCTGCAGTGACACGTTGTTTCAAAGGCAGCAAAAACAATGTCAGCAAGATATTCTGAAAACCCATGATGGCCAAAATGCAACACTCTATGCTCCTGACGAAACAACACATAGACACTGCTGCAGCTGCTTGCTGAATATGGCAACAGGCGCAAGTTGACTGACACTCTGACAAGACTGCATTCCTGTGAGTGGCAAAATCTCTGCAAGAGGCAACATATAGAACGTTTGCATTTGAGCGTTTGCCATGTGACTCTGACAGACACTAAATTGAGCCTCTACGCTTTGGGCTCCTTGATGAAGGGATGCTTTAGGGCATCCTTAGGGGTGATGCGTTTGTCAGGATCCAATGCCATCATGCGCTCTAGCAAATCTGCCAGCTGAGCCACCTTCTTACGCTCGCCCTCAGATCCTGCCAGCAATCCAGCAAAATCCTTCTTGATGTGGGGCGCTGCCACTGTTCTGCGAATGGGCCGCCTGGTGACAGCATCTTCCTCCAGCATGGCAAAGCTCATGTTTGGGTCATCCTCAAAATGCCTGCAGATAAGCCCTGACTGCGGTTAGCTTACCCATACCAATTGCATCCAGCTGTCTGATGCTTGTGCACAGACAACAAGCTCAAGCTGAGCAGCCCACACACAACCTTTCCCTAAGAGCGATTGCATGTGAGACACATGCACCTCATACACTTTCTGCTATTTGTGCAACGCACACACCAAGTAAGCAGGTCTGCAGGATGCTGGTACAATCTACATGCACATGCTGTCAAGTAGGATTGCCAGCAAACAGAACAGCTTTACTGCAGGCTTCAGTCAATCTTACTGCAGCACATTGGTGATGCAGCACGCTAGCACTGACCTGTCTGCAAAAGCGCCTTTCTTGAGCATCTTCTTTGGGAAGGGTCCTTTCACATCCATGATCAGCTTGAGCATCTCATTGTTGGTCTTGCCTGGGAACAGGATCTTGCCAGTGAATAGCTCATAGATGACACAGCCCACACTCCAGATGTCCAATGCATGATCTGCATTGACACAGATTCCTTATGTTCCAACGAACAGCTTTCAAATGACACAGCCCACACTCCAGATGTCCAATGCATGATCTGCAGTGACACAGTTTCCTTATGTTGCAGTGAACAGCTCTCAATGACACAACCCATGCTCCCAATGTCCAGCGCGTGGTCTGCAATGCCACTTCAGTCATCAGTTCACGCTGATGCGCAAGCTTGGAGAGGACAAGGTGGGCAGAGACCAATGCTGTTTCAGCAGCTTGCTACAAGACCAAACAGCATGTCCAACTGCAGTCAGGTTTGCTGCGTCAGCAGCTTGGCACATAAGTGAACAGCATCTGCAATTGCTGTCAGCCTGACATCATGGAATGCACAGGCAGCGGCATGAAGACATTGTTCACATGCAACTGCTCTGCAAAATGCTTCAACTTGCAGCTTGCCAATGCAGACAGACTGCACAAATGTATGTGCACATGCTGGAGAAGGCATCAATGGTATGTGCACAGTATGAATCAAGGATAGCTAGCAGTGCATATCAGCCCAAAGAGCAAAGCCAAAATGGTGTCACGCTATGGGCTTATGTGCTTCAGGAGCAGATAGCAGTGCAATCCAACAATTGCAACCAAAAAACTACATCTGATTTGCAGGACAATGCTGATTGACAACAATGCATCTGGACATGCACATGACTTTGTAAAGGGCGGACTTCATGCCAGTGCTGCGCACAAATAAGGAAGAGGGACATACCATACTTCAGGCCCAAAATGACCTCAGGAGCTCTGTAGAATCTGCTGACTAGGTACGGTGTGATCTCATTGTCCCCAGAAAACATGGCACTGCCAAAATCCGCCAGCTTGACCATGGTTCTGCTGTTACTGACCAGAATGTTGTCTGGCTTGATGTCAGCATGCAGCACGCCGCAGTTGCGCAGATGGTATAGTGAGATCAACATCTGGGCTGAGTATTTGGAAACTGCTGCAATGTTTAAACCAATGCCACGACCGTACTTCTTTGTCAGCTCGCGCAGATTTATGTCCTGTGAAAGCAGTGACATAGTCAGCCTCAGCCACTGCACAAAGCTGAGCACTGTAGATGAATTAGTGTTGACCTGTGGCTCAGGAACCAAGCTGAGCCAGACTAGGCAATGTTGGCAAGGTCAAACAGTCTCCAGATTATCAATCAAGATGTCAATTAACTTATTAAAATGAGGTCAACAACCTCCTGCAGGTGATTTTGCCTCATTTTCCAGTGCCCCTGCACTTCCTCTTTGTCGAATGATTGATGCAGAGCCCTGCTAGGAGTGCACCTTGCAAATGCAGAGGTACTGGAACAGACTAACAAAGGTACCAGCATGGCACTGAAACCCTGGCGAATGCCAAACAGTGCCGACTACACTAGCAATCCTGGCAAGGATGCAGACATGGCAAGTACAAGCAGATGTCAATTGACGGCAGTATGACAAGGTAAGACAGCAAGCAGCATACAGCCTGTCAAGTGCCAGCTTTGAGATGCACACAGAAAGCAAGAAGGCGACAAATGCATGACACAGACACGACCTAGCATGCAATTGCCAGCAGGAAGAAGTGCAGTGTGAAGTGCCATACAAATGATGGTACAAAAGTCGTCACGTTGCCAAAGTGACATTGCAGACAGCAACAGTGGCCACGACTACAAAAGACAAGGGCGAGATAGTAGCAAGCGCAGTGCCATAGAGGAAACACAGCAGAACAGCAACAACAGACAGAGACGCGAGAGAGTGCTGACCATGGCTTCAAAAACAAGGCAAAGGTGGCCACGGTAGTCAAAGGTGCGCAGCAGCTTGATGCAGTGGCGCCTGCCTTCTGGGTCAGCCCCTGACAGCTTCCTGAGGACCACCTGCAGCCCAGCAGTCTTGATTGATCAATGATAATGACAAAAACATTGTGTTGACTTGAATACCAAATACATTTCACAAGAAGTGACGTTGAGGTCATGATAACCAGTGAAATAGACCTCATGAGGTGCCCTCAAGTTGTGTTGAGCCCTCTGACGGGAGGTGATCAACCCTGTCTTTGTACAGTTGTCAACTAACAGGTTGACAAGCTACGGATTTTGCACTTCAGCCAACACTGCATGCAACCATTCATGCAAGGCTCTGTCCTGGCCCTTTCTGAGGCAAGTATGTGAGACCCAGAGCTGCAAGCTGATGATCTGCACTTGCAGTCTAAACTTCCGCTGAGCATGAGGCAAATCAAGCAGCCTTACCTGCAAACGGCAGCACCTTTGTGCACCCATAGTTCACCAGGGTCTGTGGATCAGGGTGTGTACACAAACAGAAAAGCATGCAGTCAGAAACTGGCGCCAATAGAGAGGACGGTGGGCTGTGGCAAGTGAGTGCTGTGGGTGGATTGCCTCTGCATAGAAGCAGCCCATGCAGTCAATGTACAACAGCATCAAGGACTCACCTTTTCAGTCTGTGCAGCCTTGTACATGGTCTCATTGGCCCTGATCATCTTGATGGCTACCTCAGCACCATTGCCAGTCTTCTGATCACGTGCACGCAGCACTGTGCTAAACACTCCCTTGCCATGAGTCGCAAACACCTCATACCTGCCGTCCATGATTTCACCCACCTGCAGATGGCATGCTGTTTGCTGCAAGCTTTCATGACAGGATGAAAGATAGGAAAGGAATTTAAACCAATCCACTGCGAGCTTTCAACACAGGGCTGACAGGATGAGGGCAAAAGCCCAAAATAGCTTGTTGCAAGCTCTTACTACAGGACAGGACGCCCCCAACCCATTAGGTTGTGCACAACTGTGCAGTTGCCTAAGGGGTCCTGCTGATTTAGGTCAACACTGGAAATTGTTTGTGGCAATGCTGTGGCAGTGCTGCTCTGACATGTATGCCATAATGAAAGCGCAACCCACCAATGATATTGATGACAGTGCAAAGTGTGTGCCTCTGTAGCCTCCTGCAGCAGGTTCTGGTTTGCATTGGTCCAGTGAGCTATGCGAAACAGACACTGGTGAAAAAGACTTCAGGACTGTGAACACTAGCTCTGTTGGTCAGAATCAGGCATAACACTCAATACGTAACATGCGATACATGGTACTTGAGGGTATGAATCACACAGTTGTAACTTGTGAAAGACGCAATCGCTGACGCCGGTTTGTAGGACGCAATATGCAAGGAACTAGGAAGCGTGGACCGTGGGGGAATATGTATGGCGAGTCATTGACATCAAGGATGCCTCCTCTGCCAATGTGCTGGCAACGGAAGGCACACCTTCCAAACAGGCAGATGCAGAAAGCTGAAGTGGTAGGAATCACTTCTGCTCTTTCAAGCCTGACCCTTTTATTGTAATGGCCATACTGACTTTTTAGGCTTGAGGTTGGGAATCCAACAGAAGGCTGAACCCATGAAAAACGGCTGCTGCAACAGCCAGCCAGCGACAGTGACATTCACACAGAAATTGCCACTGGTCAACATAGCATACAAAAAGCAGGACTCTTGCACACTCAACAAAGGCTAGGAGCTGCAAACGACAGCATTGGACCAGTTCCAGCACCTGATCAAGGTCAATTTGTTGTAAGGACAGCGCAATTGGGAACCAGTCACTGCACTCTGACTGCAGTGGTACTCCTGAGCAAGAACAATTGTGTACAAAGACAAATTTCTTGAGAGCCAAAACAGTGATGTGACGAGGAGAAAGTACTGTACCTGAAAGTTGTAGTAGCCCTCTGCATCATCATAGTTGTCCAGCAGAGCCTTCTTGGCAGGTGCAGCGCTAGCAGCAGCCTTGGGGGTCGCAGCAAACATGTCAGCATCCACGTTGTCAGCAAACATGTCCAGCCCAGCTCCAGCATCAGCACCTGCAGCAGCAGCTGTTGCTGCAACTGCATCCTTGGCTTCTTCTGCAGCTTCCCTTGGCACCTGCAATCAGTCATGATATCAATGGGCGATTTAGTCATGATATGAATGGGCGGCAAGGCTACACATACCCTGGTCTGCACAGTGCGAGAGGCAAGAAATTGATGCAGATGCACCAATCGCTGCTGCGAGCGGCATGAGTGCAGACAACACCTTGAACCTGGGGTGCTTGTAGCAAGGGCTGAGCCCACTCGACCCGCATGAGTGCCCACTTGTCATGGCAATGAAAAGTATGTGTCACCAGCTTCTAAGCCTGACACTATGGCTTTTGCAGCGGCGCTATTGATCAGAAGACACACCTTGCCAGACGCTGCCATGACGCCGTCAAGTTTCAAGGTTGTGCAACACTAGATTTAGCACCCTTCGAGGAACGTACCTTGCGATCATCAATGTCTGCCTGATGAACCTCAGGCTCCACATCAGGGGCAATCAAGGTGCCAGCAGGCCTAGAGGCGTCCTCCAACTGCCCCTGCTGCCACAGGTCGCCATCCAGCTTCTGATACTGCTCATCATCGCTAATACTGGGGCTTTCAGCACCTCCTTTGATTGGCACCTCAGAAGGCAACTCAGCTAGAACATCCACATGGGCACCGACTACTGAATCAGGACCCACATGGGTGGCAGCTGCTGACTCAGCATCCACATGGGCAGTGGCTGCTGACTCAACATGTGCTGCAGGACTGAGCGGAGCTGCATGGCCATTGACTGAGGACTGCGGTATAGATGAGGGCTGAGGGCTGGTCGAAAATGGCCTAGAAGTGGCTGGTGAAGCTGACCTGTCACTGCTTGGGCCCGCAGGACCTGCAGTCATGCAATCAGTCAACTTTGACTCTGTTGCCACCAAGCAGGGCCGTGACGCACGCCTCACATGCGAAAGCCTATGCCATTCATACACCTTGGTGTGCTTTTATGTGCTGTTATGACTCCGCAGGTGACTCTGTGATGTTGAAGCATGTTGCGAGCATGACTGTCAGGTCAGGAGCATGCCTTGAGCAAGAAGCAAACATCTGTCCCTGCCAGAGCAAAGGTGCTGAACAGAACAAATGAAGCTGACAAGTCAGCAGGCGCCTGGCACAACAGATAACAATGATGCTGCCATGACAGCATGAAGAGAACTTGCTGAATGCAAACGCCTTCAACAGACGGTGTGAACATTGACGCAGCCAAGCAGTGCAGCAAGCCACACAAGGCTATTGCCATGAAAACACCAGTGTGCTCTATGCAGCAGGTATGCTAGTGCATTGCAACCTTTGCTCCACACGCCATGTGTATGTAGCAAATATGCTTGTGCACTGCAAGGGTTTCTAATGACCATTGCAGTGCACAAGCTCACCCTTGCACAAGTTGGCCCTTCCTTGAAGGAAAAAGGGCATTGAGAAGGGAATTATAAAAAGGCTTCTGCCGCACGCAACAGTGATAATTATCTGCTCCTCTCTAATGTCATGCTGTATACCTTGAGCTGCCTGCTGCTCCTGATGCTTGGCAAGAATCTGCTGGCGGCGCCTGCGCCTTTCCTCGATCAGCTGATCCTCATCCACCTCACTTGCCTGCAGAGCTGCTTCCACCTTGGCCACAAACTCCTGTTCCTCCTCCTGCATTACAGTACATTCTTACTCAAATGGACTGCGCTTGTTCCTGAACACATTGTCCTTGCGTTGAGTTGGCCCTTCTGAGAGAAACCACTGCAGTCAGAATGCCCTGATTGCAGAGCTCTGAGCAGAAGTCCTGAGCTGGGTGTCCTTGTAGCAACATTCATTGTAGTAGCAAGCACCACATGGTTTTGGATCAAGGCACAAAGCTGCTTGCAATTCTGCTGGGTGTGGTTGCACTAGCGAAGTCAAAAATAAAAAAACCAAAGGCTTACACAGCAGCTTCATACTGGATATACATAACCATCACACACGTCAGCCAGAGGAAACCCAATGAATTGCACTTGCAACCACTGCTTGTATGTGCAGCAGAACCTAGATTTTGCTAAGCGTTTACCATGTTCTGGGTTTTATAGCCAGCCAACAAATGGGTATTTTCATTAAGCAGACAGCCTTGCCTGGATTATTGACTTTAAGCATCACAGCTGACCATGCCAAATGCAACACTCCAAACAGTACTGCAGCTCAGCAACATGTGTTGCAGGCAGCATGCTCAGCAGCAAAGGCATCAGGTCACAAGAATAGCTTGATAGAAGCTGTTGTTTGCTCTGTGACTTGCTCTCTGATACAGGGATGTGTCCGTTATGCCATGACGGCCACTCAAGGCTGCACACAAATGTACAATAGGTCTGTCAGCCAGGTTGAATGCAGCACACTTCAGTTGCAGCTGGATGTAGTGTGCATGATGGTGCGACACAGAGACATACCTTCACCTCCTTTTCAGCCCTTTTGCGCTTCTCTCTGTGGCTGTCACTCTCCCTGTGACTTTCATGCCTCCTGTCTCTGCCTGCACTAGGATCTCGTCTGTCTGAACCATGTCTGCGGCCATCTAGCTGATCCCTGTATCTGTCCCTATGCTGATCCCTGCTGTGACCTCTGGCTCTAGCATCAGTAACATGTCTTGAGCGCGAGCTGTCCCTGACGTCAGGTCTGGAGCTTGGCCTAGCCCCCGATGCTTGACGCTCTGAACCACCAACAGTTTCTATGGGTCTGTGGCGAGTCCTCAAGTCTGTGCGAGACTCTTCTTGTGGCCTCTCACGCTGCCTGGGCTGGTCAGATCTGTCACTTGGACGCTGGCTGTGGCTGCGATGACCGGAGCTGTCCTCTGGACGCCTGCTGCTGCTGCGATGACGGTTGTGCCGCTCACTCCTATGGCTGTCCCTGTGACTATCACGGGGTCTGTCAGATTCATGTCTGCTCTGATGTTTGCGCCTGTCTGATGGGTCTATGTGACGAGCATCAGCTGCGCTGTCAGCTGGCACTGCACCATGCTGTCTGGGTTTTGGCTGCTCAGCTGCAGACCTGTGCCTCTCGCTGCGCTGGGCCTCATGTGCAGCAGCACTGTCAGGCACAGGCAGAACTGTCGATGAGTCAAAAATATCATTGATATCAGGCTGAGAAACCAAAGCATCAAGCACAGGTAAGTCAGAGTGAAAAGGTACTGACTGACCAGGGACACCATTTTCAGCGAGTCTGCTGCGTTTGCTATTTTCTGCTTGCAGCTCATTTGCAGGCCTGCAGACAACAAAAGTTTTGAAGCCATCGAGCAGGTTGGGTGCAAGCTTTTGGCAGCTGACTGTACCAACACACACAACAGCAACAGAGGCCCACCTGCGCTTTCTGTGAGGCTCTTGAACAGCTGTCTGTAAACTACTGTCAAGGTCTGCTGGCTGTTGCGAAGCATGAATTCCTGTAGCATTGCCGACCGACGAAGGCTCAAGGGGAGCTTCAGCAACAGGAGGACCAGGTAGCTCACCGTCTTCAACCCCGGTGCCAACTACCTGATCCTCTGCAGTCTCGACGAGACCCTCGTCAGGAAGCGCTGAGCTAGAAGGATCATGGCGGTCACGTTTGGACTTCTTGTGATGCTTGTGCTTGTGTTTGTCCTTCTTTCTGTGTTTATGCTTGTGCTCAGGGTTTGAAGCACCAGCCTGGGGAGGTTCCTCTACCTGCGTGTCCAGTTGCATAAGCGGCAACGTAAGACCACCGCCAAAGGAACAAGCAGACTTGAGAGTCTGCCTAAGGTGCGGCAAGCACTAACACTCCAGCAGCAACAGATGCTCAAAGTGGCCAGGCTGGGAAGCTAAACCTGGGCTGACAAGAAGTAGCCAAGTCAATGTCCTGCACAGCGCCACTCCTGACCTCTGAGCAAACCTACAGGACTATCAAACGAATTCAAGAAGTGATGCGATCTGGTTTCTGAAGAACGCCCAGAGCTTCCTGCAGCCAGACATGGTGCGCACTTCTTGAGCAAAGCGGAAAGCTGTTCCTCTTCTTCCCATGCTTCTGCTTGCCTTCGAGGTGCCCTTTGAGGTCCCACTGCTGCTGTAGCGTCGCTGGTGGAAAAGCAGGGTGCTCGAGCGTCATGGCAAAGTGGTCACAGCATGAAATCAAGCTACCTGCCTGCAGACGTGGCTGCCACCTTGTAACTGATCAGGTCAACTTGTGCAACTTCAACCATTTCAGCATTCCTGTGCGAGCTGAATCTTCAAATTCACGCAATATGATTGGTGCAGATATATAAAGAGATAGCGCCCTCTGTTGCCAAGTACAAAGTTGGCTTGGCAAACATCTTCTGTGCGTGCGCTGTCAGAAGTCGAAATTTTGATCACGCGTGGCCAGCAGCCTAGCATTGTCCTGGTGTGTGCAGTGCAACACACTTCTGCATCTTTGACGATCAATGAGGTGTGCTCCCGCGCTTGCTGAGACAAGCTTCACAAGCTGCTTGCTGCTTTCGCTCACCCATATGAGCACAAGTTTTCAGCCAGGTTGGCACATTGCAGAATGCTGACCCGGATGTACGAGTGGACATGGAAACTTTCCTGAACACAGTTGTCCCTGAGGTAGTGCCTGCCTCCACATTTAGCTTCGTTGTTACACCTTCTTCAACTTGAGCTTTGTCAGGGTTGCCTGTGAGAGTCTGACTGTATCAACTCTCGCAAAACAACCAAATTGCAAAGACAAACATTGGAGTTTCAATGTGTTGCCCAAAGAGTGCTGCTGAGACTTGCGGGGAAATCCTGTTCCCATGCATGCAGGGTCCGTCTGCACCTTGGGTGCATACAGATGAGGGTGATGATGATATGCCTGGTCATGCAAAGAGCAGCATGTTTGGCGCCTCCTTGAATATACCTATCACCAAGGGGAGGCTCAACTTGGGAACCTGGCAGGTGCATGCTCTTTGCATCATCTGCTCACAACCTGCTCAGCGAGACAGAGGCCATTGTGCAAGAATGAATTATCAGCCTTCTAAGCTACGCTGTACACCTGCATTGTTATACAGACAATGGTGTGTCACATTGTCATTGCAGCAATCTCATCTGTGCATGCATCTTGCTGCTTTGCTTGATGTGTGCACGCATCAGGTACAGCGCTTGTGCAAATTTTGCCTCTGCAAACACATCGCATGGTGCTGTGCTGCTCAGGGAATATACTTGTGCGAACACCGAGATCATGCAAGTGGTCGAAGAGTAGTAGTCACTCTGCAAGGAGAATAACCAGCTGCAGCAGAGCGCTCCTGCTCTGCACGTACAAATTGCACAATTCCAACGGCTGGCATATGAGAATCTGCGCATGGTTTTGGCTGTGCAGTGCACACTGCACTGCACAAAGGCAGGGTAACTGCTTGAACAGCCTGGAAGGCATGAATCAAACACCGGATCTCGTATTGCATCACCTGTGCACACTTGCATTGCAGTCCTGAACGAGAATGACATGACTCTGTTGGCAGACTCCTGTGACACCTATGTCTGTGCCTTGGTCAGTTCTGAGTGCTGATGTTTAGAATTTCGCTTGTAACCAAGTGCCCAATGGCTGCTACACCAAGCGCTTGGTGTAGCAGCCATTGCACATTAATTGCAAACGTTTTGGGCTAAATCTCTCATGTGTGTTTTGATGTGCAGCTGGAAGCACACACGCTAGGTCGTCATGGCCATCGGCAGCCTGAGCTAAATTTGTCACGTGTGTCATCATGGGGTTGCTTTGTGTTCTTTTGTGTGGTAAGAACTGTTGAGCTGAGTTGATGGTTCATCCCAAATGCATGCCAAAATTGCATTGCTCGCCTACTGCTGTAGCCGCATGTCTGCCCTGGAGCCAGCCCTGAAAACTTATGGGTACAAAGTTACAGTACTGACTTACATCCTGGGTTTTTATAGCTCGACATACATTAGCAACCAACAGACCTTGAAAGCCTCAGGCGTTGTGCTAGCAGCAGCTGACAAACTGACTAGGAAAGTTCATGAACACTCTGTGATATGTGTACACAGTATCACCAAGTCTAGGAGGTTTTTAGAAGGCTCTCAAAGTAGGATAAACCATAGACGCAAAAGACAAAGAGGCTGACCCCTCGTAGGTCAATCTTCTGTGGGTTGTTGCTTTGAAAGCAGCAATCTCGGGCTGCCTCTTTAGACAGAGGCTCCCGTTATGACGCCTAACGGCGTAGACTTTTCCTTTTTTCTTTTCTAGCCTCATGGTCTGCCTGCACAGCAGTTGCATCCATTCAGGCATTGCCACGGCAAGTATGCGCATCTTTGCATGCTAGCTTAGCAGACAAATTTTCTGACATCGCTGCTTGTCCTTCATAGCACTGCTTCTTCTTCGCGCAATAGGGCATGCACTGCACATGCGCTGAGAAACTCTGTAACTTCCACGCAGTCGTGCGCTTGTAGAACCTCGTGTGAACGCCTCTCGGTTTCTGGCAGAATACCCGTTTTGCTGCTGGAGTGACCTAAAAGATGGCAGATCGTTTGTTCGAGCGTGCCTTCGAGCGAGCAGCCGCTGTCAGTGCAGAGGAGGATGCACAGCAGCCTCTGAAGCCTCGAAAGCAGACAATCAAGGCTGAAGCAGGAGCTGCAGCACCGCCGGTCGCTACACCGATGCAGATCTCAGACGCTATCCAGCGAGTGCTTCTTGCAGACAGGGACAAAGACTACTTCCGGTACTTGCTTCAGGTTTGCCAACGCTCTCTTACAAGTTGTTTCTGCTTAAATGCAGCACAGTTGCTATTGTGGCGAAGGCAGGTCTAGAGATCTTGCTCACGGTGCGCAGGCTCATGGAGCTGCCTTTGCCCGAGGCTGACGAATTAGGGCGCCCAGTCTGGCCTGTCACAAGCACAGATATCTCCAAGGCTTACAGAAGGCTGTCTGTATTGGTACACCCAGACAAAAACCCTGGTGAAGATGCGCGGAAGGCCTTTGAAGCTTTGAATGCAGCGCATCGCAAGCTGCGTGATCCTGGCCAGCTGGTATGCTTGCCCTGAGTAGTAGTAACCTTGAAACTCGCTTGATATGCGCCAAAGCTTCAATGAGAAATGCAGGCATACATATGCAAGCATGACCAGCGCTTTTCCAGAGTCCATCATCACCATTGTGCACACAGCTCGCTGAGCCTGGCTTAAGTACTGCACAGCCTGCCTCACATGCATTATGTGCAATTCTGTTGCTGATGCAGTTCATTAGGACTCATTACTACTAGTTGACCTGTAGTACATGTAGTCAATGTATAGTGTAGCCAAACAATCAACATAAGGCTTCTTGTCCTCAGGATGAGATTTTGAAAGGAGCAGCAGATGCAGCAGTGCAAAGGAGAGATGCTGCAGAGGCGACAGCTACACCTGACGAGCGCATTGCAATACAGCATGCAAAAGCTGCCAGAGCCAAAGATTTGCGGAAGAAAGAGGTACCCATTCAGCAAATGCTGTCATTGCCAATGCAAAGCTGTCATAGCATGTACATGTGGAGTGCAGAAGCTGCTCCAAGAACACTTGAGAGGTATAATCTTTGCATGATCTAGCACATGTGCTGGGTCTGTGCTAAGAGTACCAGAATTTGTACTTGTACACCAATGCTGTCATTGCTGGAGGAGCGACAAATTGTTGCAAGTGCTGCAGCAAACCATGTACAGTCTGTAGGAATATACATGTGCAACACTATGTCTCATCTTTGGGCAAGCAGTCCACAAACAAGCATTGCGCAAGCAAGGAATGCGAGCAAAGCATGACAAGCATGACCTGCATGCAGACTGCAGACTTCCAGGCAGAAATTATGCGGCAGCAGAAGCAGAAGCAAGAACTTGCCAAACGGAAGCGCATCATTGCCAGCAAAAGCAGGTGATGTTATCTGACACTTGATGCTGATGCCTTGGGCCCGTTGAAAATTGCTACACTGTTAGGACCCTGCAAAACTCACTGCAAATTGAGCAGATGAGCAAGCTGCACAGGTTGTAATGGTTGACCTCAATACTGTGCATGAGGCCGTGCTCCACAGCAGATATTGACGCAGCTGGGTGTTCTGTCAGGAGCAAATATGCTGCAAAAGCGGATGAAGGTGATGAGCCAGGCACAGGCAGTGACAAAGATGACTCAGAGGATGACAGACCTGTTGTCAAGCGACGAAGCAAGCCCAAATTCATGTTTTGATTGTAACTATACACTTCCTGGGCGCAGGCGTTTTGCTGGACCACTTGACGCGATATCATGCCTCAAGTTCATCCTTATAAATTCATCACATTGTCCTGTTTGAAGCAAAGACAGTGCCTTATAGCTGTGTATGCAAAAGCTTAGCTAGCGCAGTCATCGAGTGCTCATCAAGTGCTTGCAGGCGCCCCAAAATGGGGGGCGGGGGGGGGGGGTTGATTGCTGTTGACTGTGCTGAGTTGTCCGCAAGCTCAAAGCTGGACCTGACTCACTTGTGAGTGCAGGCCTGTGCATGCCGTTGTGACGACCTGTGTGCACAGCTGTTGCATTCATTAGTGCGCGTTGGTCAGCGATGCAGACACGAGGCAGTGATTGTAGTGGACCATCAAGTTGTACAACATCAGTGGAAGTCTGCTGCGTTAACTGTCTGCGCAAAGAGTTGATTGGCTGTCAGCTGACTGCCATGTTCTATCAGCATGACGCAAATGCTCAAGGTAACAAAGAGCTTGGCACCTAGACCTGACAGTCGAACAACAGAGCATATAACCAGAATCCGCCTGCACTACACTTGACCAGCATCTACATCAGACATGTAGTACAAATTGTACAGAAAAGCTTAGCCATGCCTTGAACCTCGAAGACTATACTTGAAAGCACTGACTACAACTTTTCAACCAGCCTATGATCTTAGCACCACCAACGCAGAATATGCATAAATATATGCATCTGTCTGCAAGACCAAACCAGTAGCAATGCAAATGAAAGAAAGAATCTCATTGTCAGGCTCAACCCTCTGAAGTTCATAACTACTACAGAGCAAGATGCCAAAGTCTTTAAAAAACAGTGTGAAACAGACTGATATTTCTGCATCTGGAATGCAGAAAGTGTCAGAAGTTTGTTCTGTACCAATCGGCTTTGCTGTCCGCATCATCGATGACTCAATGGTAGCGATTCTCTGACCTCAGGAGCCCACCCTGTGATTGACAGCTTGCTTGACGCTTTGACTGCTGTTATCCTGCTGTTGGTATCAGCATAAGCCCTGCCTAATCAACCACTGAGCCCTGCTGATGTGTTCACCATGACTTAAACCATGGTGAGGCAGGAGAGCACACTTTGGCTTTGTTTCACAGAATGATAAGGCGTTCACCATGACTCGAACTATGGTGAAGCTGGGGAGCATAACCTGCCTTTGATTGACCGAATGCTGAAGATGTGACAAACAAGATTACATGGATGTGCTCACTGGCACCTTTTGTGCCCTCTGAGCTTTTGATCCGCCTCTGATTCTCACAAGCTCATCAAGAGCTGCCGAGCTGTTTCTGCTGCGGTTACCAAAAGTGCTGTTGCTGCTGCGTTGCGACATCAAACTGCTGCTGCCACTCCTTGTAGGAGAAGCCCAGGGGTCAATGCTACCAACTGCACTGCTGCTGCTGGCTGCTATATTGAGCCAGCTCCCCTGGGGTTGCAATGATGATGATACAGATGGGGAACTGGTCACATGTCCTGAAGCCGGCATGCTCTTCTGGCGCCTACACAGAACCAGACTTTGGATTGGAGTCCTTCAGATCTGATGGTGTGACAATGGTTGCATGAAGTCAGTTGATTGCTTCTGTCTGCACCTGACTGGGTTATACAATCTCACTTAAAATGTACGCGTACATGTATATGGTGATGCTGATGACTGGTGATGCGCAAGAATGGTGCATTGCACCTGATATGGGAAAGAGGCAAACATATTGCTCTAGCAATCGATTGCAATGGGAGGCTTGCAGCAATATGCAAAGTGATTGCCTTTATTAATCGTGGCGGTTTGTGGCCAACACATTGAAACTTCTGGACCCATAAACAACATCAACAGCTAGCAAGTACAGTCTATGCACTGCACTGACCAAAAGCCAGCATGACAAGACAGGGCTTGTGCAGAACACACCTATTGTCTTTGCCAGCAAGTGCAATCTGTTGTTACAGTACTCATGCATTGCACGTACTGTGTTACCTGGCAAATGGTGACGGCATGCTGTTGTCCGCTGCCCCTGCCAGCTCTGCAAGGTTCTCAGGGTGTGAAGAGATCCTAGGCATTCCATTATGACACCTGCCCTCCATGTCATTCTCCAAATTATGCGGCGCTGAGGTGGCAGGTGCTCGTCCCTTTGGAAACTGGACTCTTCTCAACTCTGCCTCAGATTGTAACTGACCGACTGTAGGGTAGCCAAGACCGTGCACACGCCCTTCTGGCTCGACATTTGTCACATAGCCAGCAGCCTGTGATGAGGAGGGGCCTGTCTGGGGGGCTTCCAGGGGGGTTGTGCTTGAGGATTCAGGGGGGTCAGCCTGTGCTTGAGCTGAGGCGTGGGCCTGGGCCTCTAAATGCAGGGCATCATCCAAATCTCCAAACCCATGTGGGTAGATCTGCAATACATGACATGCATAAGCTTGGAGATGGCAGCACTGTAGTGTGAAACTCAGCATGATGTGAGTTGAAGAGGGGGAATCAAACCCCCCAATTGCCTTCTGCTTGAAGGGCATCTGGTCACCAAGGTTTGTCATTGCTGTCTGTCAACACGGGCATGAGTTGAGTACATGATGATCTGCAGTTAATGAAGCTTGCAACATCTGCTTTTAGAGCAGCAGGTAGCATTGCCGTGCATCAATGCTGATAACTTGATGATGTAATCACGTTGTAGACTGTGCAGGACAGAGTTGCATCACCTGTGCCATGTGGCCAAGTTGCATCACTGTTGTGTGCCATTGCTGTGAACAAGTGGTCGCCTTGCAATATGGGCAGTTGCTAACAGTAGCATGCACAAGGCCCAGGAGCCTGTTGAGAAGTCAACTTTTAGTTTGGCCAACTAAGGGGCTTTGCAGTACCTGCAGTAAGACAGGCAGGCAGCACTGCGTCACAAGTTTTCATGTTATGCACGAGGACGGGCGGCCAAGCCTGCTGAGAATCAGCGTTGGCAAAAGGAAGGCACCTTGCGAATTGGGCGGTTGATGGAGGTCGCCTCCTCTGCACTAGGAGAGGCAGGCATCACTGCATGATCCTCAGGAATGGCCTCTGGCATTCTCCTCCTAGGCCTGCTAGTCCCAGGAAACTCCATCAGCATCCCAAAAGGAATCCCACCCGGCGCACTGTGGGTGCGTTCCATCATGCTCAGCTTGGCAATGGACAATCCCACGTTCCTGGCTGCTTCACCTTCTTGCAACGGCTGCTGTGCGTGAGCTCTGGTTGGGCTCTTGTGCAGTGCCTTTGCAGAATTCTTGGATGGGCCAATACCATGCGAGGAAAGGTCAAGCTCTTCTTCTGAGAGGTCTGGGAACTCAGCATCAGCTATGGATGCAGCCAGGAAGGGGTTGGGGGCGGGGGGCTGCTTGGGGGTGGTTTGGAGTGAGGGTGGGGGGTCTGAGGCCTTGTCAACGGGTGCTCTGTGCTCTGGAGAGTGGGTGGCTGATGTGCTGGTGCTGGAATGGCCTGACGAGCTGACCAATTGGCAGGGGTAGTCACCTCCCATCTCAGGTGTGTCCGGCCTGCACAAACCAGTCCTTATTAACAGGTCATAAGTGTCTTGACAGCACACAGCATGGTCATACTGAGCACACTGACGTGTGCGCTAGCCACGCTGAGCTGATTTTCAGGTGCAGCTTACATTCACATTATGAGTTGGTACAGATCTGAGTCTGCTTGAGTGCTCTGACATTGCATTTATGTTAAGTGCCTGCGACCCCGCACGTACTTGCGAAAAAGCTCTGTGCCCAAACAAATCAGTCATCACCTATGCCCAGCACCCTGACTTTACTGAATGTATGCCTGACGCTGATAAGGCGTCCATTGCACAATCATTATGTCTATCATGACTCACCTGAAAGAGATGTCCATTGGGGGACTGGTTTTCCTGATTGTTTCCCCTGCCTCCTCCCTGCTTTGCAAGGCCTGAGCCCGTCTATCTCGCCTAGCTAAGTCATTCTCTTTGTCACTGTCGCAGCCTTCGCTGCTGGGCAGGTCAAAGTGCACTGTTCGACCTTCGCCTCTTGTGCCTCTGGACGAGTGCATGCTGCTGTCGTGCTGACTGCCCATCCTGCTGCTGTCAAGACTATCCCTGGGATTTGACTGACCCTCCCTTGGGGTTGTCTTCCTACCCCAAAAGCTGGCAGAGCCCATATGACTGTTGGAGTGACTAACCCCATTTTGCGGTGAAGCCTTTGGGGCGGTCCAAGAAGGACGACTAAGCTGTGGATTCTGATCTTGCATGAGACTGGAGGGCATAGGGCTCTTGCCCTTGCTGAGGGCTGTTTGCAGCAAAGGGACCAGGCTTTGGGGATGCAAGCGTCCCCAGAACTCTCTGGTTTCGTGCAGGATGTGGTCGTCATTGGCGTCATGATTGGTGGTGGCTGCTTCAGGAAAGGCAGGCAAGCTGTGGGCGGGCTGTGCTGGCTGTGGCACCTGGCCACAGTGTATGATGACTGCTGCCACGTCCTCAGCAATCACCTGTGAAAATAAGCAAGGTCATGAAGCAGGGCTCAGTGACAGACCCTGCAAAAGAAGCACTTTCAGCTCTGCACAATCAGTGCTGGGGCCGAATTGTGTTTCAAACAGGTCCAAGCATAAGGGAAGTCTGGGCTCATGAGCAGCTGGTCTCAAGAAACGCTGCAGAGAACAAGATATCAGAGGATGTAGCAGGCCAATTGTCAGCATTGCTCAAAACGAGAATAGCTGACAATGTGCACAGGAGTTTCGTGGAGTGCCAATCCATATGCATGGAGCTTGAGGGGTCTGTGTGTCATTGCATGCACGGAAGTGAAGCAAAACTCCCAATTGAGAGCAGACTTCTTTCTGCGCCAGTGTCAACGAAGCAGCTGGCAAGACCTTGTTTAGACTGTGGATTCACACCTAAACTCTGCACAAATACTCCAAGCAGCCTGTTTGCTCCATACACAGAGGATTGACAAAAACAGGCATCCAGTCGCATAAGCTGCACGCACAAGCAGCACCCACCTTGGAGAATCTGAGCTTCCAGCGGGTGTGTGCCTCCAGGGTCAGGGCAGCTGAGCAGGACAGATTGTCTGGCCGACACGCCCTACACTGCTGCACAAAGTCCACAGCCTCCTGGGGCGTCATCACATCCCACACTCCAGACGTTGCCAGCACCTGCATTTGCAACTTAGGACGTGAGCTATTTAGTCACAGCTTGCAGCGGGTGTGTGCCTCCAGAGTGAGAGCAGCTGAGCAGGAAGAGTTGTTTGACAGACATGTCCAGCACTGCTGCACAAAAATTGCTGCTTCTTCAGGCAGCATCCAATAATGCACATGTTGCCAGCACCTGCATTTGCAATGCAGGGCTTGAGGTACTCAGTCAAAGCTTCCAGCTGCATCACCATGATATCTGTCTGCTTGCAATTGGAAGCACTTTCAACAAAGGCAGTACCAACCACTCGCCACATGCCAAAACAGCGCATTGCACAGTGACTCAAGAGCATTGCACATTGCAGAAATCACAGTTGACTGTGGTTGTTTGTTAGCTGGTGCAATGTCAGGGCCCTTAAAAACCTTGTCCAATCAGCTTTCAAGAGGAAGTGAAGGGTAGATGCAGAGAATGGAGCGCAGTACAGCAAATAGCAAATTGGACATGTGACGTGCATGCAGCATGACTCACCACAAACTGAGCTTGACTAGTCAGCTTGTGAGTTGTCATCAAGGGCGGGGCCCGAGGGCGTTCCCCCAAAGTGCCCCTGCCCAGGAAGCCCTGGGGTGCAGGGGCAGAGGGCAGGGCAGATGCAGCAAAGGGCGACTGCAGTGGCAGTGACTTCATGGGCCTCACTCCTGGGCTTTGCCGCTGTGCTGCAGTCTCAGACGTTGCCCTTGGCTGTGCGGTGTCTGTGTGAGTCAGATCCAAGGCGCTCAGACGGGAGGAGTTGCTGTCAGAATGGCCTAGCACTGCCTTGCAGTTGCCTGCAGAGAGGTTGATCTTTCTGTTTTCCACTTATATGCAGAGCTTGCAGCTGTGGTGTCAGGTGACAGCGATGCATTTGAAAGAGACCGCTTTCATCACGGCTACATGGTGATGCAACTGTTTGGCAAAGCATATGAATAGGCAGAAGGGGCGGACCGAGCATGGTGTGCTGCACAGCACCATCACAAAGTTACACAGCTGAAGAGTAAGTATTGCAATACAGCACCATAGGCAAGGCTGGTGACAGACAAAACTATTGATCCTCAGCTGCGTGCTACTATAGGCAACTGGCTGGAATGCTTAAACAAAGCAGCACGCAGCATGACATGACCACAAGAAAAGAATGAATGACGGAACAATCCAGGGAGCGTAAAGAATTCACCTGAGGTAGCCAAGCAGATCCTGTTGCCTTGGAGAGAGCCAAAGCAGGCGCTCAGACCGCTGCTGCTGGCGTCAAAGCTGCACAGCTCAGGTCTGGCCAGTCCTCGCTCAATTTGGATGCATACACTTTCCAAGGCTTTCAGGCGCCGCTTGGGGTCCTTTGAAGCAGCGTTGCTGTCCACTGACAGCCACCTGATGGCATGCTTGCGTGCATAGGTGGCTGCTGAGCGGCCGTTGAAGCCATGACCATCAAACACGCCTGCAAAACAATGCTTGTTGATGGCAAATGTTGATGGCGCTTCGCACAACAGCATTTTTTCATGTGTGTCTGTATGCAGAGCATGCAAAATGCAGATGCAGCTTTGATGGCGCATTCAAGCAGGCACAGCCATTCTGACGCCACATGAAGCTCAATAAGACACATGTCTCCAGGACCATACTCATGAGCATAATCTGGCAGCTATTCAACGTCTGACCTGCTATGTTGCCTGAACCTGAATGCAGCCTCGGCATCATCACGCTTATGCCATGCACATTGCAATAAGACGCATACGTACCGGCAAAGACGGCATCAGGGTGACCTAGAAAGTTGGTGCACATGTATACATCATCCTGACAGCTCTTGAGGCCAATTGCGATCTGTGACCATGCTCCTCCTGGCTATCAGGTGTTACCATGGCTGTTTAGCGAGTTAAATGCAATGCTGACTGAAACAAAATGCAGGGTGGCATTTGCACTGCATCAAGACATGCACGTACCAGCAAAGACAGCATCAGGGTAGCCCAAAAAGTTGGTACACATGTACGCGTCATCTTGACAGCTCTTCAGGCCAGTTTCAAACTGCGACCAGACCCCGCCAGGCTGCCAGGTGTCGCCATGACTGTTCCAACAGAAGCCAGGCCTGATAGCAACTTCACAGCACAGCTCAAATGCGGGCTCTGGGCTGAGCTTCTTGCTGCCTGCAATGCCACGGCCTGTGAGGATGCACTTTGTGTTTTATTGAAACAGCTTCTGAGGCCAGTTTCAACATGTGGCCAGACCCTCCCTGGCTGCCCTGACTGCTCCAGCAACAGCCGGGTGTGTTAGCAACTTCAAAGCACAGCTCAAAGGCCAGCTCTGCGCTGAGCCTCTTGCTGCCTGCAACAAGACGGCACTTGTGCATGGCGCTGTTGTTCATCAAACAGCGCTGTTTGATGAACAACAGCGCTTCCTTTTGATTGCTGAGGACTACTACTTCTTTTGTTTGACAAAGACTGAGTCAGAAGATTGGATTTCTGCTGCTCAGACTCAGACGATGCGCTGCATCAATTGTAATTGGGTGTAGCAGGTATCACATGGACGTCAAGATACCTCGTGGACATCAGGATTTGGGATCAAACAAATGAGTGTCTGCAAACCCAGCAGTGCCTTATTCAACAGTGCCCATGAAGCTAGAACTGGCTTGATTCAAGCAACAGTGTGAAATGTTCGTACTAAGTCACTGCATGACTACCAACTTACAATGCATGCAAGATGGCTTGCAGGCAGAATTTCCAAATGACACTGTATGCAAGATCAGCTAGCTGATTGCAAACACCTGCAAAAGGGGCTGTGTCTTGATTGCAGCCCTTGACAGGGTCAACAGATGGCTTACTTGTGCTCAGCCGAAAGAGGGTTTTGCTGCTTCTGCTTGTGAGCTGAGATGCTTTGCTGGTGTCAGCTACACTGCTCTCACAGCTACTGCTGCTGTCTTGCCGTGGTTCTGTTTTGTTTGAAAGGCCCAGGACTGAGTGCAGGCCAAACATAGCTCTGTGTGAGGGTAGAGCGCTTCTACCGTGACCAGCGTCCAATATGGACATCTGCTGCTCATCAATGTGCTGAAAGACGCATTTGGCTGATCAGCAATAGCTCTGAGACACAAAGGAGTGCTGACTGCTGAATGGCTTGCTGCGCCTCAGTTGCCTGCACCAACCACCTGACAGATGAATGCACACACCAACCAGACGAAAGCTCATTGTGTTCCTGTGTTACTTGGCAACCATTCCGCTGAGCACAAGCGACGCCTTACGAGAAGCACAATGGCAGTCCGACTCTTGCAAGAATGTGTCGAGGGCAGCAGCCGTGAGCACAACGTCTTTGCCAACAGGACAGACAGCAGTACACGAGCTAGCGTCAGACATTGCCAATCTCACTGTGTTGCGCTCACGCTTGCGCAACGAGAGCAGCGACTGTGGGCCGACCTTGCAGGGCTAGGACCAGAAGCCGTCTGACTGCCATCGGTAGCGAGACTGAGCGATCCTGGCGCTCTGCTCAATACTCAAATGTGCGCCACCGTCTGACAAGCTGCCGCGCGCGATACACCTGACGACGTTCTGGGGTGGTGCAAACAGTAAGCACTGTTGAGCTGGAGTGTCAATACGTACAGCGGCCCTGAGCACCGATGCACTCACTGTCGGTTCAACGTGAGCAGTGTGTGCAGCGAACAGCAGCAAGGTCGCGAAGAGACACAAAGCTTGGTTGCTGACTCGAGTTCGGGCCTCACTGCTCAACAACCTGCATCGCCGATGCAGCATCGGGGAATTCGTGAGCTCAGCGAATTGACGCCAATTTGCCTCAACTCAAAATCGAGGCTCGACACTGTAAAGTACTGATTTAAATGCCGCAGGTGATGACTACCACCCGCCGAGCAAAAAGGACCTTTTGCAGCGCTTGCGCAGATTTATACTTGCGGGCAGGTGAGTTTGCAACAAGTCAGCCTTGCTCGTTGCAGTGTTGGTTTCTGTCGATGCGCCATCACAGGTAAGCTATACTGCTGCGGCACACGGCGCCGCTGATGCGCTTGAGCGTGCAGACTAGTACAGGACGTGATAGCTTGCTTCTGCAGTGTGTCCCACCAGCAGCATCTTGTATGCCGAATGGAGCATCATCTAGTCGCCCAACAACCTTGAACAGGAACAGCCTGGCGGCAGCCACCGCGTGTGTACTGCTTTGTGTCCTGCTGACAGGCAAGCTGGAGCTGTTGTCAGAAAGCTGCTTCCGCTCGCCTCTGGCTGCAGCTCAAGCTGAATATTCTGTTCTGATGCTTCTACTAGCGTATTGCTTCTGATCAGCGGTATGCTAGTACTGCAGTGGCCAAACATTGTCTGCTTCCTCAACATTTAAGGACCAGGTCTGACCCTGCATTGTTTGACTGGTACATGAGTGTGCGCTGTGTCAGCGAGCTGCCCTACCTTGGCGCCATGCAGCTTGGACTGAGAGCTTGCATGTGTCTATGTACTGTGGCGGATGCGTCTTGTACAACAGCAATGGACACCAACTGCTTTGCTGGGGTCATGATTGAGCCTTGTACAGATCAGCTAGCATGTCAGACATGATATTCAATGTGTGCTCCACCTGTTTGAGACTTCACAGCCCGGCCACAAGGCATCCGGCCAGCTAGTGATGTGCACACGTGTGTTTGATGTCAAGGATCTCGTGTTTCAACATGGTCATCATCATTACTTGACAGCATACAAATTGACATACTTTATATTTGCTGGCTTGCAAGAACTACCGTAGCCAGAGTCATGCCCTGCATGCCTGTGGTGCATTGCTGTGGTTGTCATTGTCAGTGAGAAAGCTGCTGGAATGAACAGCACTAGGAAACAGGACAAACTCTCCCTCACACTTTACATTGTTGTAAGCACTGCAGCTTCTCATCACAGCTGTGTGCACCCACTGAAAATTGCATATAACATGATGTGCCAGCGCAGTAACACAAATGCATTTGCTGCCTGTAACACCACTCTGCTGCACAAGACTTGTCTGTGTGACATGCACGCACAGCTCAAATTGCATGTAGGGAAAGTAAGTAAACAATCAAATTCTTGGGAGTCTCTGAGTGAACACCATCATTCACTGGCAAACGTTGACAGAAAGAGAGCATTACAAAGTGTGCATATCGTGCATCACTTTGTGTTCTGGGTCTCTACATCACTGGTGCTTGCTTGTGTTTGAGCAAACTTCTCAACATTCTCCCCTGCAAGCACAGACAGCAGTCAGCTGCATCTGTTGACTGCTCGCTGCTGCAAATGCTCAAGTCATATGGCACGCATAGGCAATTTAGGATTCTCTGAGTGCAATGATATTGCCAAGTCATGAAATATGCATGCATTTGGTACATACGCTGAGCCTGTGCTGTTCCTTCTCTCCTGCGGTCCTTGGGCCGAGGTGAGTCGTTAGGGTTGTCAATGGTTGCATCTTCCTGGCGACCAATACCCTGCTCGTCAAAGCCACCTGTGGTGTTTGGACCAGTGAAATCACCCAGCTTTTTCCTCTGTTCTGTAGCATCCTGTATGCACAGATGTGTGTTGGCACTCCTGACCAAGTCGTTGGGACTGCATGCTGTTGTGCCCTTTGACTTCACGAAATGAGTGTTGCAAAGCATACCTGAGGACCAAAGAACTGTCCCTTGAGCTTTTCGACTGGTCCGGAGCTCTCGCTCAGATTGGTGACTAGATTTGTGTTGGCGAAAGAAGGCTGAGCCTGCATCATCGAGTGTGATAGCTCAGAGACGACCACGCTCGGGTTGAAAGAGCGTCGTTGATTGCAGCTGAGACCGCTTGACAACAGCGCACCAGTAGCAGGGCTGCAGCTGTTCCAGCTGTCAAAGCCTGAGTAAGAGCACCAGCACCGAACTTGCTAATGCTTTGACGTCGCTCGTTAGCGGCGCATGTAACGACAGAGCGTCTAGACTGTGTACGAGCGGTCTGAGGTGATTGTCTGACAACGAGGCTGCTGCCAACCAGGGTCTGGGCGCAAGCCATGCTTACTGATGCGTAGTCTGTTCTGCTGACTGTAAGCTAACTTTCACGGCACGAAGTTGAGCGCGTCGACGAGGGTACAACTTGTGTTTTGATGCTCCGCGAGGCCTCCTGACGATCGCGATAAGGTTTTGAACCTATGAATAAGAGGAAGAAGATCTCAGCGAACAGCTGCCATGCATTTGCTTGCTTGACACTCCAGGGTCACTTTGATGGTGGGCAGTAGGCGTTATGCGCGACTTCACTGCTCAAGATGAGCAAGGGCGAGGTATATCGGGATCAGGCTCTCTGCCCCTCTCTTTCATGCGAGCAACGCATGGCACCTGCTGTAATGATAGACAGAAACGCAGAATGTTACTAGCGGGCTTGCATAGCCTGGTGAGCCTGGATCTCATGCAACGCACTGGCACTGTGTCTTAGGACATTGCACCGACCGTCTTCAGCAACAGCTACACAGAGGTTGTATCATGGCATTAGCAAATGGAACTGCACTGTGTTCAGCTGTTTCAGCGCTGCATGCAACCTCATTATGTGCAAAGCTGAAGAGGTGACTGTTACAGGGCAACTTGATTGGCTCTCTGACACGTAGCTAGCACATGCTTTTCATGCGCCCCGTTACAGTGGGTGGTTTCGGATGGTTAGGCCGTTTGACCTCAGATTGGAGGTCGGCGGTTCGATTCAGCGCTTCCGCACGATTGGTCCTGTTCCCAGCCTTATATGATACTTGACATTGATTGCTTGATGATTTGGGTTCTCCGCTTCCGTTAATTGATTCAAGCCCGGGGGTCTTGATTTAACGGGGGGGGGTGGTTACAGGGCAACTTAATTGGCTCTCTGACACGTAGCTAGCACACCCTTTTCATGCGCCCCGTTACAGTGACATCAATGCTTGTTTTGCTCAAGCACCGAATTTTGCTCCATAAACCTGTAAAGGCTGCGCTCAGCAAAAACATGTGTCCTTCTTCTATGAGTCAGAATAGGAACAATTGCAAGTGGCCCTGAGGCACCACAAACAGCAAGCAAAGCACACACATCCTGCTAAACATGCAATGCAAGTGCCTGCAAGCATAGTCACATGTTGTTTTGACCCATGCATTGCTCGGCAAGATCTATAGGCTAGCTAGATCAAGCAGAACCCCTCTGGTTTCCTAGCAAAGCAGCGCTGCTCCTGGTGCTTAACTCCCCTGAGCTTGCTCCTGACAGCTCCTCAACCCTAGGACTGCCAAACGTTGAACCCTCAGGGATCCTCAGCAGGGGATTACGAGTGGGCGACTCATCCCCTCCCAAGATGGGCCCATTACTGAACCTGCCCTGGCTGTACTCAAAGGGGGAGGCCCCAATTTCCCCCTGGGTAGGGGGGCTGGAGTCCCCTTCAGTGCCAGCCACTGTCTTCTGGCCACTAGGGCTGCGCTTGAGCATGCTGACTGAAGCATTGGGGTTCTTCAGCAAGAAATGGGCAGCCTTGTTTGCATGATCAGCTTCACCAGTTGTGCGGCGGGCAGAGGCTGTCTTCTGAAGGGCAGAACGCTGAGGTGGTGCTGGCGGAGAGTAAGCCTCCTCTTCTTTCTTGTCTGCCAGGCGTGATGCAGCCGCCCTGCAAATGCCCAGCGTATGCAGTGAGGGCTCTTGAACCGCAAATGCAGCATTGATAACATGCACTATGCAGCAATTGCATACGCTATTTGTGTCGCAGCTGCAACAGCACTTCTTGAGCTACTGCAGGAATTTCTTTCTGGCGCCATGCTTGCAGCGCTCCTTGGTGGATACAATCAGGACATGAAGGACGGAAAGCTAACCACAAAGTTGGAGTCACTTGCTTGCATTGCTGCTTCAGCAGCAATGACTCAAAGTATTGTGAAGCCAAATGGTCTCAACTTACGAGACAAAGCATACCACAAAGACAAAGCATTCCGCCTGACTGTTCTGCACACATGAATCAATGCTGCATGCCACAGCACATGCCCACTGCATGGTGAAAATTTGAGTAGGTGAGGGGACATTCAACATGGTGTTCACCTGCGCATGGCATCGCCACGTTTCTTGGATGACGAGAGGCCGCTGGCTTTGGTCTGGCTGAGACCACGCTCCCCCCTGGCAACCCCCTTGCCCACTGCCAGACCCCCCACAGGCATACCACTCAGGCTGTGGGCAGACCTCTGAGGACTGACGCCAGACTGACCACTGAACTCTCTGCATGCCAATCATTTCTCTCAGAAAATTGATGGCATACATTGCAGCAAGCTAATGTCATGATTCTTTGGTCTATTGCTCACGTATGCTGCTCAGGCTGTGTGCAGATCTCTGAGGACTGACGCCTGACTGACCACTGAACTCTCTGCATGCCAAAGGCACCTTGAGTCAAGCTCATGTCTTGGCGCTCCTGTGGGTTCATGCACTGAAATCAAACGCATGACTGGCTATGGGTGAAGTGTGGACAGAGCAGGCTAGAATCAAGCTACCACAGCTTGCTTTTGTGCTGTGCTCTGTTGACAATGAGTTTGGGCACAATAATGTTTTCCCAGAAACAAAAGTCAGCAGACTGTGCCACCTCAGACCTGTGGGTAGCACAGTCTGCCCGTCGCAACTTTAAGAAACTGGCATCTTTCCCCTCTCTTCCCATCTCTGACTCAGACAATGTTACAGTCCTGATTGCACTTGACAAAGCCAAAAGCTCTGACCAACCCTAGACCAGCCAATAGCCTCCTAAAATTGTGCAATGCATTAATTTTGAAGTGATGCCTGCGGATATTTTGGAAGCTGGCACTGAGGCCGCATGTCACATCCAGCACAGACTCACTACGGCTCTTGCTGTCCCTTCCTCATTGACATAGGTGTTTATTTTAGAGCTATTGACAATTGCATCAGCGCTGCTGTCATCATCACAATCACAATCATGGGCCTACCTGCGGATGTTCTGAAGCCTGGCGCTGAAATCATATGCCACATTCAACATGTACTCACTATGGCTATTGCTGCCCCCCTCCTCGTTGGCAAAGTTGTTGTTATTGCTGCTATTAACATTTCTATCAACACCATTGCCATCAACAGATTCACAATTGTGGGTGTACCTGCGAATGTTCTCAAGGCACCAAAACCATGTACCATCTCCAGCATGGGCTCACTACGTCTGTTGCTGCCCCGCCTCCTCATTGATATGGTCGTGACTATGACAGCTGTCACTAACTGCGTCAATACTGTTGTCATCACAATTACGGTCATACCTGTGGATGCTCTGAAGGCTGGCACTGTAGCCATGTGCCACATCCAGCATGGGCTCACTGTGGCTGTTGTCGCCGCCCTCCTACAATGATAGCCCAATGGTTGATAACATTGGCATCATGAGCGTACCTGCGGATGTTCTGGAGGCTAGCACTCAGACCCCGAGCCACATCCAGCATAGACTCACTGCGGCTCTTGCTGCCTCCATCTTCACTCATACCCTCCTCCTGGTCAGGTGACAGCAGCAGGGTTTGCTTGGAGTTGCGCCGCCGCCTTCTGCCACCCTGCTTCTCCTGTTGATAAGAAGGCACAAGTCAAACAAGTTTGATCTGGAGGAAATTATGGTCAATTGAAAGCCTCCCTGGGGCTTTTGACAGAATCTAACAGCAGTGCATTCTGCTATCTGCCTGGTGTTATGCGCCGCCGTTTGCCACCCTGCTTTTCCTTTGCAGTCAAAGGGACTTCATTCAAAGCAGTGACAGTGGTGGGCGCTGTATACAGAACAAAAATTTCAACAAGGTCTCCTATTGAAAAGAGTCAACAAGTCAAACACTGTGTGAAAGGCCTCAGAGTCAGTTTGCTTCCTTCTTGTGGCCCGGCATTGTCTCTCCAGCTGCGTTGAAGCTCAGTATCGTATGCATTGCAGATGTTGGTGCAGAACGTGGGTGACAGTAGAGAGAGAGTGTAACTTTACATGCTTTAGCCAGCCAACGAGGCTGATCGCATGTGCCACATAGTGGCAATGACTATATGTCCATGAGGTTCAGGCAGTCTACGACATAATGAAACACTGGCTGGGACCAGATGACATTTGCATGACATAAGCTGAGACAAGGTGATTCTTTCACTTGCTCAGCAGGCATAGGACAGTATAGCATGCACAGTTGGACACATTCTGCAAAAGCAAATTGGCTCCTTGAGCACAGACTTTGCAGCTGGCAGATGATGATGCTGATGATAGATGCAAAGCAGCATTGCATGCACAGCATGGGATACAATGGCATGTCAGAGCTTGAGACCAGTCCCTCTCCCGAGGCAGAATATCATGATAGTGGTACACATAAAAGCGCCATTTAGACCTGTAAAGCAGCATTGCATTCACAGCATGGGACAGCATGGCAAGTTAGATCTTGAGATTGACCTTTCTCCAGCGGTAGATGATGATAATAGTGATACACATGAAGATGCCTCCCAGAACTGCCAAGGCAATGCCCACTGCCAGCACTGCATACAGTGAAGCAGACCCAGACACGTAGTCAAGGTTGGGCAAGGCTGTCTTGATGTTCCTGATGCAGGGGCCGCCAGCAGCAGTCCTGCACAACAATCAGCTTTCAATGCATCTTCCAGCACTGCATACATTGAAGCTGAGGCAGAGACGTAGTCCAGGATGGGCAAGGCTGTCTTGATGTTCCTGATGCAGGGGCCACCAGCAGCAGTCCTGCACAACAGCTGGCTTTCAGTGCAAAGGCCAAAGCAAGGCTGAGCATACAGGATTGCGTACAGATAGCATATAGAGTGATGTACAGGATGACATACAGAGCAGCATACCGGGTAGCATGCAGGATACAAACAGATGTGTTGCAGTCAGCAAAGTACATGCGCCCTGCACCAAATGCGCCCGAGCCTCTCTGGGCGGGAGAGTGTGCAAGATGGTCCAGTATGCACAGCATGCTCAGCGTGCACAGCATACAAGGTCGAGATTAGGGTGACTTCTGCTGAGTTAGCAGCTGTCAGCAGATTGACATGTGAAGCTCAAGAGGGCTGTGCATGCTGACATGATCCATCACTCCTACAGATGCTGGTTGAGCGCAAGTCTGCATACACTCCCAATCAATCAAACCAAGAAGACAGTATACTGCTTGGTTTTGGACTCAACTGCTGACTGTCGGGGCATATGATAAGCTTTTCTGGGGATTGGTTGCTGCATGGGACAATGAACAATTTTATGCAGGCGGAGGCTGAAGGTGTGACCTCCCTGCATTGCTGATGCTAAAAAACCATTGTTGCACGCTGTCTGGCCTCCAAGCATGCCACTGCATGTGTCTTGTTCCATGCAAATGACCAGTGAATAGAGGCAGAGGCTGAAGGTGTGACCTGACGTATCCCTCATCACATGAGCTGCAGTCTGTGCCAGCATAGCCCAAGTAGCACTGGCAGATGCCCTGAGTGGACAGGCACCAGCCCACTCCTGAGCACAGGGTACCCCCCTTGGGGGTGGGGCACTGAGTCAGCTCAAACAGGCAGTCTTCTGCGCAACCTACAAGCAGACACAAGACTCTACCAACATCCACTGTCACTGACGTTGACACTTTCCTTTGTCAGGACACAGTTGGCCCACCCATGAGCACAGGGTAACCCCCTTGGGGTTGGACACTGAGTCAGCTCAAACAACCAATTCTCTGCGCAGCCTACAAGCAGACACAACAAGCTCTATGGGCACTTCAACAAAATCCACTGTTATTAATCACTGATGCTTTTCTTCACTGAGGTAGAATCGATACAACCCTGGTATTCACTTTTGCTTGATATAGATGCTTTCCTCAATTAGGTAGGATCAGCCCACCCCTGAGCACAGGGTACTCCCTATTGGGGGTGGGGCACTCAGTCAGCTCAAAAAAGCAGTCTTCTGCGCATGCTACACACACACACACACACACAACAAGCTTCTCAGGACATTCACTGTTACTGATTTGCTTCATTACAGCAGACCAGTGGCCCACTCCTGAGCACCGGGTAACCCCTTTTGGAGTGGGGCACTCAGTCAGCTCAAAAGAGCAGTCCTCTGCTCATGCTGCACACACACAACAAGCTTCTCAGATTCTTCACTATTGCTGATTTCCTTCAATAAGGCAGACTTAGCCCACCCCTGAGCACAGGGTACCCCCCTTGGGGGGCCAGGCACTGAGTCAGCTCAAAAAAGCAGTCCTCTGCGCAGCCTGTACCCACAGACACTGTGACAATGGTGTATCACAAGCACCAGCACCATCATGATGATGATGATCGTCATACTTGGCTGTTAGACCAGACCAATCTAAAACAATGATCGGCTGCTGATGATTGAGATAATTGGTTGTTGTACTTAGTGTAAGGCATGTCTTTCACCTGTATAGGCATTTCTTGAGGTTTGGGGGCATTTGCTGGCTTCACACACCACTTCTTTGCACACAGTCGCAGCATGCTGTGCTCAACAACTGCCACAATGGAGTACCTCAATCAGCAGTTGACCACCATTTGAAGTTGGGGCCTTGATCCAGTTTCTCAACTGTATTCAATGTGACCACTGCCGTTCGCTGTGACAATCATGCCTAGTTTTGAGTTGCATGCATTGACGTTGACCTCCATTAGCATTGTTGGAGGTCGAGGGGCGCTCTCCGGCTTCACAGACCAGATTCCTGCGCACAGCTTGCCTCTCTACAATTGAAACAAGTACTGTCTACTTGGTGCAGCTTTTGCCCACATCATGCTAAAGTAGAATGCCAATGCGCAATGCAGGCTTCTTTTGTGATCAGCTGTTGCCTGTCTTGTCTGGTGTTGAGGTCACTCACCTCCATTGGCACCATTGGAGGTTGAAGGCCTTTCTCCGGCTTCACAAACCAGGTTGCCGCACACGGCCTGCCTCTCTACCATCTCCACTGACTGCAGGATGAACACCTGGTTGGTGCCAGAATCCCCAATGGAGTCTGTCAGGTTGCGGCTGGCCATCGCAGCACTCAAGTCCTGCATGAAATGGAATCAATAATTTCTGCCAGCAACTTGCTATTTGCATTCTTCTTGGGTCCTGTGTCTTCAAGCTTTTGCTGGTTGCCTGAACTTGGTGTTCTGCTAGAGCCGGACAAGATTCTCCATGGCTGCTTGTGGCATGGCCAATGTGCGCATTGCCAAAGTGAGAGCTGACTCATTACAGCTTTTGCTTAGATAGCGTGATCACTTCCAAACACGACATGCATAGCAGTCGGGCACAGATATGTTGCCCCTTCTAGAAGCAACTGTGATGCTAAAGTAATAGAAATAAGACATGTGAACAACTGTAGAAGGATGTCTACCAATGCAGCAACAATTTGGACGCAGAGGTGAGCAGGCGTTTACCACTGGACCACAGAATCAAAATCAGGGATGACTAAAAAGTCAGCGACTTCACCAGAAGCATAAGGTAAAGGACTCTTACCACTGGCCCAGAAAAGGAGTCAGCAGGGGTGACTAAGAAGTCAGCTCTGACAGTAATGCTAGCCTGGCTAGTGCTGGTGATGGTGCTGCCAGGGTCTAGGGTTAGGTCTGCAACCTCTATGTAGGACAAGTTGACCCCCAGAATGCCGGCTGCGTAAGAGGCAAACAGGGCTGCGAAGGTGTTGCCGCTTGTCAGGCTCAGGAACAGGGACTCCTGTGTGACCTGCAGGATCACAACAGTGTGGTTTCAGAGCTGGTCTGGCTAGTGCTTGGTAATGGTACTGCCAGGGTGTAGGGTTAGGTCCATGACCTCTTTGTAGGACAGCTTCACCCCCAGAATGGCGGCCGCGTAAGAGGCAAACAGGGCTGCAAAGGCGTTGCCGCTTGTTAGGCTCAGTAACAAGGACTTTGTGTGATCTGCAGGGTCGTAATGGTTTCAGAGCGGGTCTGGCCAGTGCTCGGTGATGGCACTGCCAAAGTATAGGGTTAGGTCCATGACCTCTATGTATGACAAGTTCACCTCCAGAATGCCGGCCAAGTAAGGGGCAAACAGGGCTGCGAAGGTGTTGCCATCTGTCAGGCTCAGGAACAAGGACTCCTGTGTCATCTGCAGGGTCACAACAATGTGGTTTCAGAGCTGGTCTGGCTAGTGCGGGCGAGGCTACTGTCAGGGTCAAAGATTAGGTCTATGACCTCTAGAGACAGGTCACAAAACTCTTGTATGGCCTGCATGAAATGTTGTGGTATCAGAGCTGTGCAGATGCTGTAATGTCAATTGTCTGCATGTCTGACGCAGGCCTGTGACCTCTATATATGACAAGTTGACCCCCAGCTGGCTCAGATATTGTGTAAGAGGCAAACAAAGCTGCAAGGGGCGTTTTGCAGTGTGCAAAGTGAGGCAAAGAACCTGAGTGGAGACGGCCACGTGAAGCGCACAAGAGGATCCATCACCATCACACACCCCACAGTTGTCCAGTTGGCTGCTAGCACAGCATGGCAATTGATGTCACTTGTCTGTGTGACGACCATTGTCTGTGTGACAACCATTGTCTGTGTGACAACCGTTGTCTGTGTACACTGCAAGGGATGCTTTGAAATGTAGCAAGTGAGCCGACATACCTGAGTGGAGACAACCACATGAAGCGCACAGGAAGAGCCATCACCATCACACACCCCACAGTCGTCCAGCTGGCCACTAGCACAGCAGTAGCCTCCAGCATCTAGGACTGTGCTGTTGCAGCACCTGTGCAGGTCAGACAGCCAAACTTAGATTATGCATTACCACAGATGAGATGGACTACAAGCAGGGAACTGGCACAGCGGTCAAGCAGCTGTGAGTCAAAACCTGAGTGCTCTGCAATGATTACGAAGCTGAAAAAGGAGCACCTAACATCAGTGCATGGTCTATTTTTGTGTCAGAAAAGCAGACCTTGAAATGATTGCAGCAGAGAGTTCAGAATTCCATTTAAAGTAGGTCTTGAGAATCTCCAGCATCAGTAGTCCATACATTTGACCTCTGTCATGAAAGCCTTGCTGTGACAAGAACGATCAACAAGAATTGTTGAAGGAGGCGACTGCTCCTGGGCGATGTTGGTGCATGCCACGAGGATTCTGGTGCAAGCATGCTGCATGAAGCTGAGGCTTACACATTCTGTACATCTATGAGCTGGCCGCCCCCATCACAGGCGCCACAGGCATCCAGCTTGCCAGACTCACAGCACTTGGCATTGCGGTCCAACACAGCTGTCTGCACAGAGCAGGCCAAGGTGTCAATCTCAAGCATGCTGCATGAAGCTGAATACATAAGTTGGCCAGCACCATCACAAGCACCATAGGCGCCATTTTGCCAGATGCATTTGGCATTTGGCAACATCAGGCGTCCATGTCGTGACGCTCAAGACAAGCCTGCCTGGCGAGATAGGACTTGGCGCCACACATACCTAACAGTATATGCTGGGAAGATGTAATTATTGTTATTGTTGCTATTATTTGGCATTGCAGTGCAACACAGCCGTGTGCACAGAGCAAGACAAGGAGTTGAGCTTGACAATAACGATACTGATCGTAATGGTAAAGGAGTGCATGACGCAAGTCCTGTCTTGCCAGGCCAGTCTTGAGTGTTGGGCATGGAAAATAATGGCAGATATGTCTGCACACCTCAAACCTGGAGCACATAATGCTCTGCAGATGCAGAACCAGATATTTGAGCGACACATGTGCCTGACAAAGACAAGTTAGGAATGGAAGACAATGCTCAGGCAAGAGAGGCACAAAGATGTGTGAGGCACCTTGGCTACTGATGCTTTTGAAGCACATGAGATGGTGTGCGTCATGGCAATCAAGCAAGCAGCAAGCAATTGAGCAGCAACTTACAGGTCGACAGCACGTGCCATCAGAGCTGACAAATCCATGCTTGCCGTTGATGTCCAAAATGACGCCACGTCTGGTGACACCTCACACTGTACATCTTGAGCAGGTGAACTCGTATGCAATATGATGATGATGGAAGGTAGCGCAAGGATAGGACAACTGAGCAGCAACTCACAGGTCCGCAGCATGTGCCATCAGAGCTGACGACTCCATGCTTGCAGCAGTTGCCGTTGATGTCCAGAATGACGCCACACTCTGGAGGCACTTCACAGTATGTGCCAGTGTAGCCTGGTGTACAGACGCACACATTGTTTCTGCATGTCCCCTGCACATTACATTGCATCATCTTCATTGCTGCAGCACGCTTGACTTGTGCAGCATGACTCATGCAGGAAGCATGACGCTTGTGTAGCAAAAAGATTGTGACAGACATGATGCAATCATTGCACAGGCTCTTGCGCATTTGGTTTTGCACATACCTTGCTAGAGCAGTCACTAATGCTGCAGAAACTGCAAAAGCAACAGCACTAGTCATGGCTACAACAATGATACCTTGCTAGGAAAGTCAGTGGTGCTGCAGACATCACAGGGGTAGCCATTGCTGCAGCGGTGATGCCCTGCTAGATCAGTCAGTAAAGTCACAACAATCTCAGACGAAGTCATTGCATGAGATCACATCAGAACACAATAGCTTGCAACGTATCACTGCTACAGCTGCGATCCCTTGCAAGGAATTGTGCCTGATGTGAGAAAGACTTTGCAATCAGCCATGGTACCTTGCTGGAGCAGTCAGTGGTGCTGCAGAAGTCACAGGGGTAGTCATTGCAGTAGGCCTGGTGCTGAGGCTCCAAGCCTACACAGTAGCTGCTGTTGACCACTGTGCCGTCATGCTCTGCGCAGCTGACTGTGCGATTCTTCAGGCCAGTTCCACATGACTCTGAGCATGCTGTCCAGTCTCCCACCTGCACTTCATTCATTCCTCCATAAGAATCGCTTACAAGACAGGCTTCAAAATTCAGCGAGTAGGTTCGTACAGACGCCATCAATGACCTCCATGCAAGACTGTCAGGACCACACCTGCAGAGTCATCAGCTGTTGCAGTGGTTGCAACCATAGGAAATAGCTTTTGCATTGCTTTCATATTGTTGCTGACAGGGTTGTCTCGCTTGACTCATTGTCTCTGGTACAAACAAATCAACACCGACTGCTGTTCAGCAAATGTGCCCTGCTGACATGATCTTCATTGGGGGGCGCCCCATCAGCAACAGGAAAGCAGCGACAGGTGCGGTGAAACAGGAACTGGATTTTGCTACAGATCCATTGAGCAACAGGGGAGCTGCAATTGATCCCTGTGCCACAGTAGCTGCTATTGACCACTGTGCCGTCATGCTCCACACAGCTGATATCTCAATGGGCATGGTGGATCAGGGCCTGGAAGGCTCACCTGCCAGGTGTAGCCCACGCAGGGCACAGTGCTGCAGATCTTGCTGCTGGCTGGAATGAGTTGGCCAGCACAGGCACTGTTGGCTGCAGGCTGACCATTGCCGTCCACACACCTGCAATGGTGTTGCAGCTTTGTTGCAGCTCATAGCAGCGTTGTTTTGCTGCAATTCGAGAACTGCTGTTGAAAAGAGTTTGATTGAAATGCATGCTGTCGAAACAAGTATTGTCGACTCGAGGGACATTCGTATGCAAAGCTGAATGGGACTTTGTTGGAATGGTGCATCATTGCTGTGCTAGATAGCTACAAAGCTCATTGCACAAGGCACATGCTGCATCAGCAGTAGCGGCATGCCTTGACTTGATGCTCTCCATGTGTGAGAACACAAGATGTTACTGATGGGCACTGCATGCCAGATGGCCCAGACAGGCCATACATGCAAAAGAGCAGCAAGCAACGCACAGTTTGGCTGCACAGTCTGCAAAGTTCAATGGGATTGGGACACTCACTGGACTGTGCGGTTGGACACTCCGCCATTGCACTTTACACTGCATGCACTCCAGGGTCCCTCTTGCCAGTGCGCACTGCTGCAAGCAGACGCAGTGCATGTCCTGGACAGCTGATCCCCTGCACATCAGCATCAATCAGTGAACTCATCAGAACCCATCTAATGAAGCGATGTATCATCATTCACAACCGGCTTGTCTTCCTGCCAAAAGGGCAGTGCTGAAGGCAGATGCTGTGCATGTCCTGGACAGCTGATCCCCTGCACATATGCACTTTGCAATCAGCCCAGTCAACAGCATTCACTGCGTGCTTATCTTCCTGGCACTGGGTGATGCTGGTGACAGCTGATCTCCTGCACATCAGCAATGATCAGTGAACTCGTCAGTGACCATCTGACGAAAGCACTCATCAGCATTTACAACATACTTGTCTTCCTGTCAGTGGGCAGTGCTGAAGACAGACGCTGTGCATGTCCTGGACAGCTGATCCCTTGCTCAACAGCATCAATGAGTGAACTCATCAGAACCCATCTAATGAAGCAATGTATCATCATTCACAACCAATGGGCAGTGCTGAAGGCAAACGCAATGCATGTCCTGGACAGCTGATCCCCTGCACATATGTACTACAGGGTCAAACGTTCATCAGCATGCACAACATGCTTGTCTTTCTGCAGCAGGTCCGCTGTCTTGATGAAACCTCATCTCTAACATGTATGGCTGTTGAATCGGTGGCACCTCACAGGGCTCAGAGTCTGTCCTGCTCACATGCTGCTAGGTGGTAACAATCAGAGCTTACATGGCGTGACAATCTATTTGCAGAAGGGCAGAGTCAGGAATTGGCATCAAATTCAGGCTGGTAAGGTGCAGAACGTGATCTGTGAGAAGAATTGCATCTGCAGGTAGAATGTGCACTTCAGTTCCTAGGATATGTTGTTCATTTGGGGACCTCTGAATAGCTGAAAGCTTGGTGAGGTTGGGCTGGCATACATACACAGCAGAGTGCAGTGATGCAGGGCAAAGCGATGTGCATCGCTGATCACAGCATGTTGTTAAGGCTTTGTTGGGTCAGAAGCGCATGGATTCTTGGCCAGAGTAAGAATGATTTTTGTACGTAGTACACCACCTTGCATGCCAGGACATACCTGCTGTGATTGTGGCCAAGTCTGTGACTGCATGGAGGTTGTCACATGGGCAAGCAAGCCTGCAAGCTTGATATTGGAGTCAATGTTGAATGTGATGCTTACCATGCTCACAATTTCAGTCGAGGCAAAATTGCAGCCTGCACGCATGATGCAAGGCATGCTTACCTGAGTAGTTGCCACACATGGACAGATCTGCAAGGCCGCCATAGGGGTTGCTGCAGTAGGCGGTGCGCTCAGAGTAGCCAGAGTCGCACTGCACATCACACTCTCCCCAGGATGTGAAGCCAAGAGTAAGTCCTGACTCTGACACCGCACAAGGCACCTTGTTGCAGGAGTGGCGAGTGATGGGCTTTGCCCCTTGGTCACAGTTGTTGTTGCTGACTTGGCTGCAGGCAAAATGAACAAGCAGTGGTTAGCAGCCAAGAGTCTGCTCAGGATGTGAAGCCAAGGGTAAGTCCTGAGCCTGACACCGCACAGGGCAACTTGTTGCAGGAGCAGCAAGTGGTGGGCTTTGCCACTTGGTCACAGTTGCTTTTACTGACTTGGCTGCATGCGCAATGAATTAAGCAGTGGACAGCAGCTGAAAAATGCTCAGGCAGGACTGAAGCACCTTTGGGCGTGCTGTTGCCCAAAGGCACTGATCAGCAGGCTCTACCCTTAGGACATACCTGACTGTGACAGTGACAATGGATGACAGTGTCAATGACAGTGACAGCGACAGCAACAGTAACGCTGTCTGGCTTGAAAGCAGCATCAGTGTCTGGCCAAGTCAGGTCACAGCACAGGTGATTTCACCAGAGGCTCTGCATGCAGATGTTGCTGTTGTGTAAACAATGCTTGCGGGTAGCGCTTGATCTAATTGAACAACATGCAGCAAAGCAGCAGAAGCTGCTGGCTTTCTGCAGCATCATCATCAGGAGCCAAGAGACAGTGTAGAGCTAAATTTTGTGGCAAAGTATGACATGGCATGACATGCATTGGGAAAACAGTCATGATACAGCTAGACAATCACATCTTACCTGCCGTCTACAGCACTATGGCATACAACGTCCCTTGTCTGCACACCACCATCACAGGCAACCGAACAAGCTGTCCACTCAGAAACCTGCCAGAAAAAGGTAGTAGAACTGGTTGAAGCTGCTGAGTTGCTGCAGTCCACAGGACAGCTGTTCTTGTTGGTGTTGATGGTGTTATACGTCACTGCTGCTATGATGATTGGCTGACTCTCATCTCCACAGAAGAACAAGCCTGTGAGGCACAGCGCAAGTCGAGGTGGTATCCAACTTACAGCAAGGGCTGGTCACTGCTTAATCAGCGGGACTAGTTTACCTGTGTCAGCTGAATCGTTGTAGCAATTTCCCGCCACCACTGCATTGTATGCTGTGTCCGAAATCAAGTCCGAGTCGCCACAGAAGTACTCATCGATGCCGCAGACTGAGCTATCCTGTTGCAGCTTGCGAGTCGCAGTTGCGTCGCCACTCAAGCCATACAACTCACTCGAATAGAAAGCAAACGTATCTTGTAAACTGCCAGTTGCAGCCAGCGGGACAAGCGCGACAAGCACAGCGATTGTCAAATATCGGCAACCCATCGGTGTGTACAGGTCTCGAAATCGTGTGATGGACAGCCCGGTCTACCCTAAGCCATCGATCCCCTTGCCGAAGTGTGTTGAACGCGCCGTACCAGCCAGTCAAGGGCAGCCTTGCCTCAGTAGCGTCGAAAGGAAGGGAAACGAGAGGAAGCGACATCGGCTTCCTGAGTAGCTGCACCTTGAAGACCCTGTCGAATTCCTACAGAAATTAGCCAAACCCTCTGTCGATCTAGAGGGAAACTCTCCCACAGCTTTGACCACAATCGCACGCGGTGCAAAAGGCAGGTGTGGATCATCCACACCTGGATGAAGGCTACTGACGCATGCTCACGAGCAAGCATTTTACACGCTGTAACACCATGTGAGGGATTGCCGACATCAGAGATAGGCCACGCTTTCCTGTGATCTAGTCAAGTGACCAGAGACACAACGGGATACAAACCGTTCAACGCAGCATGGACGCTCACAAGACAGTGCTGCTTGACGCCCTGGCGGGCCTGTCTGAGCTTGACTTCCCCATGCAAGACCTGCTGGAGCTACAGATGCAAGTAGTGCTGCTTAGAAGGAAAGCAGTTGCTCGAGAACAGTCAAAGCAGAGTCATGTGGAGCAAACAGCAATTGCGGCGCAGCAAGCAGCTCATCTGAGTGAATGTGGTACACACTTGGCCAGCGCTCTGAACAGCTTCAACACCTACTTGCTGGGGTTTCTAGCTGCCAGAGGCTGTCAAAAGCTGCGGGACGAGCTTGGAGGACCAGGGAGTGAGCAAGAATGGGATGAGTGGCTTGAATCGTTGCCCCAAGAAAAGCTGACAGCACTGAAGATGCCTCCTGAAACCAGAGATCTTCTCAAGATGTCTGGCTATGCAAGCTACCAAGAAAAAGCACATGATGATCATGATGGTGGCGCATAGTGCAAAGATTGTGACAGCATTTTGATAGCTGCCAAGTGCTGTGGCAAGGTGCTTCCCAATCAGCATGCACCGCATAAAGAAGACATATACAGCATAAACAAAAGGGTGCTGCGTTGGCCTTCTGGAGTATCTTGCACACGTTGCTGATTAGGGACTGGGGCAAAAACAGCAGAGTTTGCATTGACTTCGGTGTGCGGCTTGCGCCAATTACAGCTGTAGCTCCCAGACATCTATGTGTTCAAGCTGGTACCCCTCAGGCAGGCTGTTTCTAGCAATTTGCTGAACAGACCTGAACTTCGCATGTGCAGCATTCAAAAAGCTTTGTCTCAAAACAGTCCCACGATCTTCAAATGTGATCAAGCACCGTGTTTGTTGATGGCATAGTCCAGCACAAGCACGCATGAAGTGATCGTCATCTGGTGTATTGCCATCAGGGTCTATATAAGTACAATCCGAGGCAACAATCAAGTCGTAGGGCGTGGTTGCAAAATTTTCCACAACAGCCGTATAGTCACCGGTGCCCCATTCAAGTGCAGCAACTTCTGCTTTGCCCCTTGCTTGAGAAGGGTCAGACCTGCAAAGCATCGACAACAGAATCTGATCATACCATGGCTGACGTTCTGCCAACAAAGATTGAGACTGACCCACACAACAGTGACAGCTCAAGGGATGCATCTGTCATTGCCCAAGCAGCACTGTCATTCGACACTAGAAAGCACAAATACTAAGCTGAAAACAAGCATACACACATACAATTATGTCAAATTAGGTTTATAAAGTGAGGTAAGATGCATTGTTTACCCTGGAGGCGGTCTGTCCCCCAGCCAGTTCTTGGCTACATTGCCTCTGAGTAAGCTCAACAGTGCTGGCTTGTCAGTCAAAGTGACCTGTGCTCCCAGTCTGGCTAGTGCTAATCCCACAAGCCCCACCCCTGCTCCCAGCTCAAGACACCTTTTTCCTGCGTTGCATAGAGGTTGGAACATTGCAATGCATGACATGTGCAGATGCATTGGGATAGCGTATGGCTAGCTTGCCAGCTCAGGCACAGACAGCTTGTAAGCTAAGCTTTGGAAGGATTGCATGTCACTTTGAACGAACACCCATCAGGATATCAGGCAAGTCTAGATATGCATAGCATGCAGCTGTACACGCTGTGCACTACTCTTCACAGTAGCATTGTCAAAGGTCATTTCACATCTGATGGCTTGATGGCTTGAAGAAGCTGCACAAAAGTCTTGGATCACTCCAATGAGAAAACAATGGCGTGCTGGGGCGCTTGCAAAAGACGCATTGCCAGACCTGCATAAGACTGTGCAGGTTGAGCTGCTATGTAGGCCGTCAGCACAAACGCGCCATCCCACAAACAAGCCCCAACTCCTAATCTGGCAGCTGTAAGGCTCCTCGGCTGCTTTGCTGCATACACGCACACCATCGCGGCCACTTTGTGCAAGAAGTGATGAAAGCTACCAGCGTGTCAGCAGCAATCAACACAGCCGCCAGGCACGCGACACGCATGTATCGTTGAGGTGCAACTTGCAGCTGCTGGCCGTGTGTGTTCAGGCTGTACATGAGGTGCTAAGAAGCTACCTGCTGCTGAACAACAACCAGTCTGCCGGGCGCCAGCTCTACGGTCACCCGCTCTGCTGCTTGCGTTTGCCATCTGTCAGGCGTTTCCCGACAGCCTTTGACGGGCTCGCCGTCTTCCCATCTGCACATACCAGCGAAATGACGTCTGGCTTGCAAGAAGCGGTACCATTGACAGCAGCACCCACCCTTCAAGCCAAAACTTCATTGGGGCATACGGCTCAGCGCTGCGCGGCGAAATAATGGCTTTATTTTCGAGAAGCGCAACATACAAGCAACCAACGAGAAGATGAAACGATTTCCAGAAGACACAGCATAGCATGTGACCTATTGACTCTCTGGTACACCATTCGCATCTTCGGACTTTGTCAAAGATGCGAATGGTGTAATTACATGTCGGAGTATTCATAAGCGATGCTTAAGCTGGCTGGGACACGGCTGTAGCCCCGAACCTGTCTGCGTGCAGTAGCTGCTGATCACTGCGAGTCCTGCGAACGCCGCTGCCTTCAAGTGCAACACCCAGAGCCTACCTAGGGCCTACGGGGGACAAATCAGCCAACATGGCGCAAGGAACCGACCGGCCTGATTCGGACCTTGTGCCTGCAACACAGCAAGTGCCACAGGACCGCAAGTGGTCGAACTTTGAGACTGTTTTCACTAATGCCAAAGCAGGCATGGCTGGTGTTGACAAGGAGCATATCAAGCGAATCGTGTACGGAATGAGCAAGGTAGCCCAGCCAGCTTGGTCACGAGCAATCAGTGCTCCTTGAACGAAGCAGCTGTACCATGCTTGGCTGTGGTCACAACAGGACTCACCTCATTTCAAGAATGAGCAGAGAAAACAGGCACAGACAGAGGCTCGCATCCACAAGCTCAGAACAAAGGCTAAGAGTATCACACCAGCAGAGCTCGCAGCAAGCACCACGTGAGTTTCTGAACTCTGGTGGTTGCAACCTTGAGTGCATACTTAGCAAACTCTGCATTTACAGGCACATGCACTCTTCAATTCATTCGACACATTGCATGACTTGCTCAATGTTTGTACTGCTGCATGACAGGGTCATGGACAGGAAGATCATGGCACTTGAAGCAACCAGGGACTTGACCAAAGTCTGGGCTCATGTGGACATGGACGCTTTCTATGCAGCAGCAGAAGAGCTTGCAAATCCCTCTCTGGTGAGTGTCAAGCAATTGCACAGACTCTGCCTGCAGACTTGAAATTTGATGCCATCTGCAGTCCAGTTGTGCTACTGACCCGCTGTTGGTTCTTTGACAACCAGCTAGTCTCAGCCACTATTGCTTCCACTTCACTTATGAATGTGAGACAAGGCTTTGCGCTGGCTAGGCTTTGGCATTTTGCAACAGGAGAAATACGAGTGTGATTGCCTGTGCAAGTTGCTGCTGAGGATTGTCTACTGCCTATTTCTTCATGTCAATACATTGACAATCAGCACATGGGCTGCAGAAAACAAAGCCCATGGCTGTCGGGGGCATTGGCATGGTCTGCACTGCTAACTACAATGCACGCAAATATGGTATACGAGCAGCCATGCCAGGTTTCATAGCACGCAGACTCTGCCCAGATCTAGTCTTTGTCAAGCCAGACTTTCAGAAGTATACCACAGCCAGCAAAGCCACCAGAGCAGTTTTCAGAGACTTTGACCCAGATTTTGAGGCAGGCAGCTTGGATGAGGCTTACTTGGACATTACTGCCTATTGCAAGCAGCATGGGATGACAGGTGACGACGCCTTACTGAAGCAAGGTTGATGACCCACATGTTTTGCAGTACGGCAAAATGTCACAGTGTACTAGCCATGCAAGGCTTGATTTTGTCGAACATGCCTGTCCGCTTGCATATATTAAAGCGCACAAGCAATTGCTCCACCCTTACATGCATGCAGATCTGATTTGCAGCTTGCCCATGATGCAATGCTGTGATCTGTTGCTATATACATCAAGATCTACATCTACACAGATGGCAATTGTCACATTCTTGGTGTGATCTTCAAAGTTGGCGGTGTCTCAGGTGCTGAGGTAGCAGAACAGCTGCGGTACAGAGTGAGAAATGAGACACAGCTGACATGTAGTGTCGGCATTGGGCCCAATACACTGCTTGCCAAGGTGGCCACTGACATCAACAAGCCAAACGGGCAATATGTCCTTCCTGAAGACCCCACAGCTTTGAAAGAGTTTGTCCAGACACTGAATCTGCGCAAGGTCCCAGGCATTGGCAAGGTAGGCTTCATATGTTTGTCCTGCTGACACCACTGCATGAGCATTCTGACCCCTCATGATCAAACTGGGGGATCATCAAGATGCTCATGAAGCCAATTGCAGATGATGCTTGGTGCACCTGGTTCTTTGCTTTTAGATCTGTATTCTAGATGGATAATGTCAATCTACTGAATTTGCATGGCTGTACAAGCAGACATTGAAAGCTCTAGCCTTGGAAGTGAATGGGGACCTGATGTCCAACACAGGCCCCATTGCCCTCCTGTTCTCCTGTACTGTGTCTTGCGATTGAAGCGTTTTGCCTAGGTGTGCGAGCAGACTTAGAAGGCCCTTGGCATGGTGGCATGTGCGCATTTGGTAGCCAACAGTCGTCTTGACCAGATGCATTGCATTGCACTTCATGACATGATTTGGCATGTCATATGATGCGGCTGTTCTGCAAAGGTGTGTGAGCAGATCTTGAAAGCTCTTGGCACGGCGTGTCGCGACCTGATTGTCAACAGGGACCTTCACCTTCAGCTCTTCAACAGATGCAATGCATGCTACTGTTCATGTTGCACATCACACAATCGGCGGTTGTGCTCAGGTGTGCAATCAGCCTTGGCATGTAAGTATGTGGGGATCTGATAGCCAACAGAGGTTCATAGCCCTGCTGTTCTCCAGTGGCATGGCATATGATGAAAGCGAGTTTTGCACAGGTGTGTCGGCAGACCTTGAAGGCCCTTGGCATGGAGGTGTGTGGGGACCCCATTGCCAACAGGGCCCTTGTAGCCCTGCTATGCTCCCCTACAGCCACCAACAGCTTCCTGTCATACAATGCAAGTGATGTGCACAGGTGTGTGAACAGACCCTGAAAGCTCTTGGCATGGAGGTATGTGGGGATCTGATTGCCAACAGGGTCCTCATAGCCTTGCTGTTCTCCCCTGTGACCACAGACAGCTTCCTATCATATCAAACGATTGCTGTTTATAGGTGTGCAAGCAGACTTGCAAGGCCCTTAGCATGGAGGCGTGCGGGCACCTGATTGCCAGTATCAATGTCATGCATTTAGCTCCACAATTCACAACACTCCTGTGATTTGCACAAGGTGTGTGATCAGGCCCTGACGGCTCTCGACATGGATGTGTGGAGACCTCATTGCCAACTTCCGTGTCCCAGGTGTCCAGTAACCTGATAGCCAACAGAGGCTTCATAGCCCTGCTGTTCTCCGATGGCATGTCATACGCTGAAAGACTGCTTTGCACAGGTTTGTGAGCAGACCTTGAAGGCCCTTGGCATGGAGGTGTGCGGGGACCTTATAGCCAACAGGGCCCTTATAGCCCTGCTGTTTTCCCCTATAGCCACCGACAGCTTCCTATCAGCAGGGCTGGGGCTGGGCAGAACAGTTCACGGGGAGGCAGCAAAAGAGGGGGAGGTTAGCCGCAAGGGGATCAGCTGTGAGAGGACCTTTGCTGCCATCAGTTCCACTGCAGACCTTGAAGCAAAGGTTGGTGCCCGCCCTGACATTATACTTCGTTGGGTTTTGGGTGCTAGGATATGAAGAACCCTAAGAGAAATTTACACGTCAATTTTTGTTAGGGAAATGGTTGAGTTGTAGGATTCAGGGTTCAAAGGGTTTTTTGCGCTTTCTAGGGTGGGAACCAAACCCAGATGAGTATTAACGCAAGGGCGGTGCCTGTGTTGCCTGTGTGACATGCATTGAAATTGCTCACCAGCGCCTGTAGATTCCACGGCATTCTATGGAATGGTTCATTGTTAGGGGTCCCTATGTGACAGGCATTGTGATTGTGCATCAGTAGAAGTGGCTGTGCAATATGCCATGCAAGTCTCAATTGGCAAGGTAATGCTTTGGCAAATATGGGCTGTGAGAAGCTGGGCAATGACTGTTGCTGACTCGGCAAGGCATGCCAACGGGATGAAATGACATAACAGCATACAATGATCCACCACAGTCTCATGACAATGCTCCAGGAGTTGCATGTCAGCTGCCACTTCCCTCAGTGCTTGCATGCCAATGGATGCAAGCATGTCAGAAGTGCAAGGGCTTTGTTACCGCCCATATGTCATACTTCACTTGTGCATTCATTCATTATTCATTCCAAGCGTGTGCTAGACAGTCTCAGCAGGCCCAGCTAGGTACGTACTGGAGCAGTCAACTGTCTCTAAACAGTTCAGTCCTGGGCTATCCTAAACCATTTGTATTGAGCATGAAGGGAGGTGAGGTCCTTATACAGCTGTGCATGGCTGCAGTGTGCAGAGATAGCTGAGCATCTGGCAGGTGACATGGCTAGAGAGGATTTGAAGGGCAAAACACTCACTCTCAAGCTCAAAACGACAGCCTTTGAGGTCAGAACTCGCGCTCAGAGCCTGCCTCAGCACATCTGGTCAGCTGCAGACATACAGGCAGTTGCCCTTCGGTTGTTGAAGGCAGAGTTGCCCATCGAGATCAGGCTGATGGGCATGCGCATGTCCCATTTCCTGGAGGTGAGAAAGGAGCCTGGCCAGCAGAGTATCGCTGCTTTTGTCAAGCAAAGCTCCCATGATGTAGAAGGTGAGCTGGTGTTTCTGCTCTCATGAAATTGTCGAAACTGATCCCAGACTTGAAGCTGTTTGGTTTCTGGTCTTGCATTGCTGCCTTGGTCAAGCATGGCTCACACAAGGTCGAAGGTGAGCTGGTGTTTCCGTTGACATCAGACATTTGACACTGGTACTGGGGTGAATCTTATGTGTTTCCTGGTCTTGCAGCAAGCTGCCTTCATGCTTGCTGTCAGCACTGCTGCATGCTGGCAGTGTTCTTTGGTCCCCAGGTACTAGAGGTCAGTCTGGGCCATTGAATTCTGTCATGGTGTTTTCAGCCGTTGCAGCAGTCACAGTAGATGGAACACTGACGCGTCGCTCAGTATATGTCATCACTTTGCTCAGACACAGTGCTGTTGGCAAGATGTGGGCCGTTTATGCTTCCTTTGACTGGCTGATTTGAGCAAGCCAACTAGCTGCATGTACTGATGGACTGTTGCCACAACAGCGCTGCATACCTCGCTGCTGTATGCACAAGCCAGCAGGTCTGATGCAACTGGCACTGTTTCTGCAGGACAAGCAGCTGAGGTTCTTGACCACAATGGGGAAGATGATGATGAATTGCTTGCAGCTAGCCCAGATCATGCTACAGAGAAAGATTTCGATGATACAGAAGCTGAAAAGGCAACGCCAAGCAGCAGCAGAGAACCAGACTTTGTTCTGCCAAAGCGCATACACTCAGCAGCATCTCTGATCAACGGAGTCTCCTCAAGGCTCAAGCCCTCTGGCACTCAGGCCAAGGCAACTCAGGACCCTCTGAGTGCCTCATATGGGGTGTACCCAAGGCTCAAGCCCTCTGGCACTCAGGCTGAGGCAACTCAGGATCCTTTGAGCGCCTTGCATGGCCATACACATCTGAATTTCCAGCCTGATGTTGGCAGAGCTAGTGTACCTCATGACCAAGCACACTGGCAGGATGACAGAGGGGCCACAAACTGGGACAGAGTAGGAATGGGGCGAAATGCATCATCCTCTGATGCTGCAGCTGCTGCCATGCAACAAGTCAGCTGCCCTTCTGGCTTAGGGGATGAGTCAGATAGCAAGCATGGCAAAGGAAAAGCATGGGCTTGCAAGCTCTGCACTTTTGCTGCGAATCCTAGCCACTCTATCCGCTGTGAAGTATGTGAGACTGTGCGAGGCTCAACACTGCAAGACTACAGACCAGCAGCTGCTGATTTGGCTGCAGTTATCGGTTCAGAAGCTGCAAGAATCAAAGTACAACCGTTGCCTGCCGTGCCTGCTGCCCAAGGCAGCGTCGGCCAGGGTAAACACAGTCAGAAACGGCAGCAGCGATCTATTGCGGGCTTCCTTGGTCCTGGTACAAGCCAGGATAGTGTTCCAGCAACTTCAACAGCCTCTGTAGGGTCTTTGCAACAGACGCCAACAGCAACTGTTGTGGAGCCAACAAGCCAGCCTAGCAGGATGTCACACTGGGAACAAGTTCAAATTCATGAAGAGGTCAGGTGGCAATGCTTGAGATGCAAATGCTGGTTCCAAACCAGTCAAAAGCCTGAACATGATGATTACCACCTGGCTTTGGAGTTGCAGAAACAAGTGCCCTCAGTCCAGTCCACAGCTGTCATGCATGATCTCAAAAGGCAGAAGAGATGTAAAACGTGACCAGACACCCTTGCCTGCATGCAACTCATGCACTGCGCATGACTAATTGGCATGACTACATGAAGTTGTCGCATTTACACATCGTGCTGCTTCCAAATCATTGAGCATATCGAATAGCAATGAGCACACACATGATCAAGCTCTACAGGCTGACTGCAGTACAAACAATCAAACCAAAACTCACTGCAAAGCATGAAATAACTCGAACTGTCTAGAAGATGAAGCATATCCTGCAAAAGCGACGTGACTGCAAATCCCACTGAGGGGCTGACTCAAACACACCCATGGTATGGTACAAAAGTTGTCCACATGATGCCAATGCTACACAATACAATCAAGAAGCTACTGCAGCAGCTAGCTTTTCCCCACTGTCTGGCTGCTGCGTCTCATTCAGCGTCTGCTGCTGCTTTAATGCTGCCAACTTTGCACGCTTGGCCTGTACGTCTTTCACAGCAGCCTTGATGGCATCTTCTGCCAGCATGCTGCAATGTAGCTTGACTGGTGGCAAGCTCAAGTGCTTTGCAATATCGCTGTTCTTGATAGTCAGCACCTCATCAATAGACTTGCCCTTTACCCTGCAAGGCAATCACAGTGAGAGTTGCACATGTAGATCTGACACCATGTGATTCTGGACACCAACGGTGAACATGAATCAGTTTGCAGCGCTCACTGCCTCTGCTGTTCACTGAGCATGTTGCAGTGCACATTGTCCTCTGGCACAGGCACCATGCGCACATTCTGCCTAAAACAACAGGCGATGGTACAACAAGCGAACGGCACTTTGCATTTGAAGACTGACCATTCAGTGGCCACACTGCTGCTGGCAATAGCTGACCCACAGCCAAAGGTCTTGAAGCAGGACTCTGTAATGTTGCCCTGCTCGTCCACCTGCACTCAAACACGGCAGTAATTACATCAAGCGTGCAAGACATTGCAGCGGTTACAGCTGTTCAGTTACAGAAGTTCAAAACCCTTGCTGTCCATGTACGACTGTATGCATACTTCAAAGATGGCCAGATCCTATATTGATTTGCAGCAGCACATGAGTACAACAGCACAGCTTGTGTCAAATGCTGACCTTGATCTGCAGCTTCATGACGTCTCCGCATGCTGGCGCTCCGACCAAGCCGGTGCCAACGCTGTTATCTAGCTTAGAGAAAGAGCCTACATTCCTTGGCTTTTCATAGTGGTCTATTACCTGCAGGACATACAAGATCATATGGCCTGACAGTGTCCATATGCAGAAGCACGAGAGCAGACCGACGCTGCAGAACGCCTGAGGTTGGTCTGACTCACGTTCTCGTGATACTGTCTTGCGAATACCCCTCCGAGTTTGACAGCCTGCTGTCGGGAGGAAGTGCTGACAAGACCGGCAAGACGCCCAACGCTGGGCAACATGACGACTCCACGAAGTATCAGCAAATCAGGAGTTTTCCAACCGTTCAGATCTCAAGCTGTTGAGACTCCGCGACAAAAAGAGACAGTGCGCACTTGGCTTGTCGTCATCGAAGCAGAGCTCGCAGAATTATGCCATTTTGCCGTTTTAGTCAAGACCCTGATTAAACCCTAGATTCAGGTAGCTGCAACTCGCAGCTAGGGCACTTTTTGAACCGAGACATGCCGGGTTCCTGCCGGCCCGGGGGCACGGTTTGGCACAACAGGAAAGCATTATGATCTTGTCGTATGCCGGACTCCCCGTGACCAACTTCGTGACGTTGCCGTCGCCTGCGAGAGTCTGTTGTTGGACCCTTGAGCGACACCGACACAGCCGGAAGTTTCGGAAGCACAGAGTCAGTGGCGTTCCGGCTCAGTCGGAGGGCCTTCTCTTCCAAGGCGGTGACAGTGGAGATGTAGCGCCCTTCAGTCAGCCAGTCGGTACGTCGCAGCCTGCGCGCGAAGTCTGCTAGCAAGGATCAAGTCGGGACTGGACTATGCCCCGGACGCCGAGCTGCTGACTGTATCCTTGCTTTCATGCAGCTGACGACGACATCCTGCATGTTGATACTTTGCGGGACAAGTTACAAGTTAGGTAGGTCGCAAAATAAGCTTGTGACATGCCGTAAGCAGCTTGACATAAACGGCAACATCGACGGTGCTGCAGGGACAGTCCATTCGTCAAAACCAACAACTCCGGTGGCGGTTTTGGTGCGCAGTCTTTCCCTCTTGATCACAATGCTTTCCATTCTTGACAACGTTTCACTTTGAAATGCTGAAATGCAGTTGGAGACAAGGACCTGCTCTTCATGCGCACAACCCGCTATGAATCCATGGAGTCCTCAGGTACAAGCTCAAGCACGTCTTGCATTCTGCCGTGCTGATGTGTCTCATTGCTGCAATGCAAGGGGATCATCTGCAGTGATGTCAAAGCGCTCAAAGTGTTGCTTCTTCAGTGCAAGCAACAAATAACAGACAGAATGCATTGTGTGATGCAAATATGATCAGAGTCAAAGGGCACTGCTATGCAGGCTCCACTTGCTGGAATGGGCTGCAAATGTCTGATGGCACATGTATGCCATTGCCTCTCTGGGCGATCCGATCAGGTCCTAGGCGCAAAATCTATTACAACCCCAAAGAGGTATTGCGCCATGCTTCAATCAGCAAAATTGCGTCATCATTGACAGAAATCAGCAACTATGCATGTGTTTGCACAAGGACGCATTCATTGTGTACTATACAGTCAGCTTTGCACAAGGACAGTGCCGGCATTGCAAAGGGACGGTGTCAGCATTTCACAGGGACAGTGAGTGTCCTCTGATGACTCTTGGTTGATGCTTCTAATCGCAACCAAAGGTACGAAGTCATGTTTACAGGTGACAGCTGCTGTAGTCACCTGCGGAGGGCTTTGTCCAGGCCTAAATGATGTCATCCAAAATATAGTCTTCACTCTTGAAGACTACGGTGTTCCAGATGACCAAATCTTTGGCATCAGATACGGTTTGAGGGGCTTCTATGACCGAGCATTCAAGCCCATCAACCTCAACAAGAAAGTCGTGCAGAACATTCACCTGCAAGGAGGAACTATGCTGGTCAGTCCCAACCCTGTTTCAGCCTGAGTCTCATGTTGCACACTTGTGGCCACAATTAGCCTACCAATTCTCGGGCAAATGCATCGCCATACTTCATTGTGCAATTCATCAAGAACAGTGCATCAACAGACAGGGTATCAACTTTCAGGGTGACAGAAAGATTCCGCCCTGTGCAAAACATTGTCGGTTTGCTAAAGCACCAGTACCCATCACCCACCTATTGCCCGTTCATCAACCAACTGTTCTTCATCTAATCAGTAGTTGGACAGTGCTCAGTCATTGCCAACGTACCATTCTACGCAGGGCACTTCAAGGGGAGGTGCTGACTTGGGAGACATTGCATGCAAAATTGATCTTTGTGGATGGACCTGCCTGTATGTGCTATCACATCATGCAATTTACTGTCAGAGTGTGCAAGGCTTTCAAGGGCATCTGACACAGCATTGCATCAGCACCATTGCTGACTTGATGTTGTACGCAGGGTACTTCAAGAGGAGGCGCTGACTTGAAGGAGATTGCACGCAAAATTGACCTTTGGGGGTTGACCCACCTATATGTGGTGGGAGGCAATGGGGGTAATGCAGCCGCCAATGCGATACATAAGGAGCTTGATGCAGCTGGCGTTGTCTGTGCTGTCATTGGCGTTCCCAAGTCCATCGACAATGACATATTGCTGGTAGGTCCTTGAGCATTCCAGTTCCCCTGTCTTGTCACCTGTATATCTACGTCTATGCTGCTGTTGGAGTGCCCAAGTCCATTGACACTGATACTCTGCTGGTAAGCTGCAGAGCATACAACCTCCGCAAAACGTGAAAGCCGCTATAAATCTGTCTATGGACTCTGAATCAACTTTTGGCGGTTGAGCCACCTGTATGTACGGAGGGGCAATGCAGCCGCCAACGCAATACACAAGGAGCTTGATCCAGCAGGAGTAATCTGTGCTGCAATTATAGTGCCCAAATACATTGACAATGATGTTCTGCTGGTGAGTGTTTTGAGGTCAAGTTTGCGTGCATCTCACTCACAGGTGCATACAGGCTTTCATACTGTACACAGACAAGTCAATCCAAGGCTTTGTATGCTGCAGATAGGAAACTGCTTTCAAGGGGTGTCTGTGGCATAGATCAACAATTATTTCAAAGACATCAGTGCGTCAAATGGATGCAGAAGTGCTACAATGCACAGGATTCTATGCGGCAAACAGACGAGTTCAATCAAGACTTCCTGTGTCATTAACAGACAGGTGTACTCAGAAGTCTGTCTGATGCAGATAGACAAATGCTTTGGGTTTGAGAGTGCAGTGGAGGAGGCTCAAAGGGCGCTACTGGCGGGGTATGTGGAGGCTGCCAGCGCACGCTCGGGACTGGGCCTCATCAAGCTCATGGGCCGCCAATCTGGCTATATCGCCATGCAGGCATCCATGGCATCAGGTGCATCCTCTTAGCCGCCTGTACGTGCTCAGTATCAAACCTTCTTGCTTGAATGTAGTCAGAGCTATGTGTCTAGCTGAAGTCTGGCTACAATGCCATGCAGGCATCATTTCCATGCACCAAATGCAGTCAGCTGCGTCCAGTTCGGTGGCAAGGCCATGCAAGCATTCATGGCCTCAGGTGCTTGACTTATGCAGGCAGTACTACTGCATGTACTGAATTGATGTTTTGGCCCAGGATGAGGGTTTTGCAAGTGTTTTGTGGGCAGTCCATCAAGCCAAACCTTTCCCGGTAGTATTATTGCCAATGTGATAACTTGGTTTACGTGATTTGAATCATTATGATGATCATGTTCGTTGTTTGTACTCTTAATCATTGTTGTTGTCCTTGCTGTTGGCAGGTGTGGTGGATGTGTGTCTGATTCCTGAGGTCGAGTTTGAGCTGCCAGCCGTGACAGCTTATGTGCAGCAAGTCATGAAGCAGAAGGGGCACTGTGTGCTTTGTGTCGCTGAGGGGTCAGGCCAAGACATTGTGCTTTGTGTTACTGTCAGGTTTGACAATTCTTTATGCTGTTGCAGGTGTGCTTCATGTGTGCTTGATTGCTGAGGTGAAGTTTCCAGCTCCCGGCCTTAACAGCAGCAAGTCATGAAGCGGAAGTACTACTGTTGATATACTGTTCTTGTTTCTGTGATTGTGATCATTGCTTCTGCTGTGGCAGGCCTGGTAGATGTATGCCTGATGTCTGAGGTCAAGCTGGAGCTTCCAGCCTTGACAGCGTATGTGCAGCAAGTCATGAAGCAGAAGGGGGACCGTATGGTGTGCATTGCGCAGGGAGTAGGACAAGGCATTGTGCAGCACGGGCAGGCAGGCAAAGACAAGACTGTTTCTGTTATTGTCATTATTGATCAATCTTTGTGCTGTTGCAGGTGTGGTGGATGTGTGCCTCATCCCCGAGGTCAAGTTTGAGCTTCCAGCCTTGACAGCGTATGTGCAGCAAGTCATGAAGCAGAAGGGGTACTGTGTGGTGTGCATTGCTGAAGGGGCAGGCCAAGACATTGTGCAGCATGGGCATGCAGGCAAAGACAAGAGTGGCAACCCAATCCTGAAAGACATTGGAACCCACCTCAGGGACACATTCAAAGAAACAATGAAGGTAGGTCAACTCATCTCCTGCTTTTGTTCAGGAGATTGTCTGCAATTTAATGCATGCTTATGGATTGAGCAACATTACTGATACAAAAGAACCTGTGCTGTGGTGCAACCATGTAGCTCTACACGTACAGTGAATGAAAGCCACTGGGAACTAGCTGTCAGAGCAGCATTTCGGTGTGCAGTTTTGTTTGTCTGCACCTTTGCAAGGCCAAATTGAAACAATCTTTGTATACTGTCTTTGCACAACAGCATCATGCTGTTTTATTTGGAGCACCTGCAACTGTTTCAGCACTTTGCATGCTGTTTTCGCTCATGCTGGAAGGCAAATTTTGGCAGAAGATGAAAATGTGTTCATTGTGCTGCTATTGATGCAGGACATTGATATCAAGTACATTGATCCAACATACATGATCAGGGCCATTCCGACCACAACAAATGACCGAATCTATTGTAAAGTATTAGGGCAGGGCGCAGTGCATGGGGCATTTGCAGGCTTCACCGGTTGTACAGTGGGGCTCGTCAATACACATTATGTGTACTTACCTATTCCTGTCATCATTCAGGTACAGCCCTTGCCTTTCTTCACCCTTGTGAATGCCTTTTGCTTGCTAGCTTTGTTGACGCTCATGCTGTACTCTTTCAGTTTTGTGCACGCTTGCCTGGTTGTTGGTCCTAAGACAGCAGTTACCTGATGGCACCATTTTCATGTTGCCCACAACACAGCGCTTATGGCTCATGATACTATGCATGGCTGGAATGGTATGGTGCATTGGTATAGGTGTTGCATGCATGCTCAGGTCCCTTAGCACACCTGAATTAGATTGCTTGATTTTTGCTGCTGCTGCTCTATGCCAACCTTGTTGAATTTAACATTCTCTCCTGCTAATATATTTGCAGCATGCACTTGCTTGTCACTGTGACTTGACTATGTACTGCAATCACTGTCATTCCCAGATATGCGTCCTGACTTGGGCCTTGTGTATTGTTCAGGCGGCAAGGACTGTTGATCCAAAGGGCAGATCATGGAACAGGCTCAAAACAGCCATTAGCCAGCCTGATTTCATTGATGATCCTGCAACATTGGAGGAGGACACATCTTCACAAGTGGTGCATGAGGTTGACTATGGCAGCAGAGAAACAGCTGGTGTTGCAGGATAGTCTGAGGGGCCTTTGTGTGTGAATTGATACTGACATACAGTGGTGTACTATACATGGTCTTTGCAGTGAGCTTGTTCTGCTGAACTGCCAGAGGGTCCCTTCAGCAGCAGTGCTGATACAGTTTAGAGTGTAGGATCAGGTAGCAGTGGTGCGGCAGGGTCATTCTAGTTGCTGATGTGTTTGAGTGATTCCTTGGTTTTGCCTTGATGTTGCTGGTACACTTGCATGAGTGTTGAGAGCCCTGATTGGGCAGAACTGGTACAACTAGTCTTTGAGCTTTTAATTTGCTGTGATGAATAAGTTATGTTCAACAATGTAAGCCATCATGATACGATGTCTGCTGTGAGGCCCAACATCAGGTCCTGTCTTGTCTCTCATAATGCGCAGCAACTATGCAGGGACATCTTCAGGAGCTGTGCAAGAATTGCGTACAGCCTGTTCAGTGTGTCATTGTCAGCAAAAATGTATGAGCTTTCAGAGCAAGCGCTTCAAAACACGCAAGCAGGCGTCTGATTGTCAAGTAGAACGGTGATCTGTCTCGGGCAGCGTCACACGGATGCTTCACAGTGTACAACCATTTGCCAGCACACGTCCTATTGCCCCATCAATACTTCTGCGGTGGGTTTTAGCTGGCTCAAAGCACGCACGAGTTCCTACCATTGCGCAAATGCGTTCCCGCGCAAGGCGAGACCAAGGTGACCTAAGTCTAGGCAGCCGTAGTTACGGCGTACTTGCTGTATTTCGATGATCTGAGGTCGAATCAGGACGGATTCTTATCCTCTTGCGCTAGCGGTGGCGAGCGGCGGCATACTATTATCTGCAAACTGTTTAGTCTGGACCGTTCCGTTTATGCCAGATTCCCAACTGCTAACGCTGCGGCCGCCACGCACAATATCAGGCTCAGCAGACCGCGCTTGTTCACTGCTGTCCCACGCTCCGTCATTGCTGCTTGCGAATCACTTTGCGCGTGAATAAGGTTTAAGCGTCCGGCAATCATCATGCAGGCAGCTACTCTCTCCTCACAGAAGGTTTTGGGTGGCACTGCACTGCAAACGCAGCAGACAAAGTAAGCCTTTTGGACATCTTCAGCAGGCCTTGAAGCATGCTCGCAGCGTCAATTGAGCCTTGCTTTGGCTTTACAGGAGCAGGAGCCAGATCAACACACGGGTGGTGGCCAACAAGCCAAAGAAGCTCGACGTCAAGAAGCAGGGATTGACAGGTATCAAGAATGCAGTCGTCAAGGCAAATCTTATGGGCGTTTCTGACAAGATGAACAAGAAGGGCTGGACCGACTCCCAGGGCCGCAAGGGCAAGGTGCGACCGCTCGCGAGAGCATCGCAAGTGCCTTGAAGCTCAGTGCCTCGCCATTCTTACCTTTGCACAGGGGTTCTTATTTTTGTCGTGGTTTTGCAGGGCTTCGGTGTGTACAGGTACGCACAGAAGTACGGTGCCAACGTAGATGGATACTCACCAATTTACACTCCTGACACCTGGTCAGAGTCAGGCAGCCAGTATTCACTAGGGATCAAGGGACTGATTGCCTGGTGAGTCAGGACTATCTAATTTTATTGTGGTTGACACTAGCAGCTGGCTTCTGCAATCATACACTGGACCCTCCGTTTGACATTGGTTGCAGTCATGTGTTGGTGCGTGCAGCCTGTACTTGTGTACATCTGCTTCCCAGATGCATTTCACCCCTGTTATTCTGCTTGTCCATCTTATTGTAATTGACGCCGTATGGCCGTGTACAACCCAGTATTCTGGCTTATGCAGGGCTGGACTGGTTGTGGTGCTACTGGGTGTTGGAGCTACTCTCATCCTGACAACATCTCAGGTCTGATTGGAGCGCTGACAGCTTTGTAGACTAGTTCTGGAGAAGATATTGGTTGTAGGCTACAATATGTAGCTCTTGAGCGGTTTTGCTGTGCAGCACATTTTGAGATAGGTGCTTGACCATTTTTTGCTCTGTACATCAGTACACCTTTCTGATCAGGCTGCTGACCTGACTTTCTGTAATATGGCAACTCCTGAGCATGTTACTGTCCAAAGCTGCACAGCATATGAGCGTTGGACGGATTGGTGGTCATCACAAAGGATGTTTCGGGGCAGCAAGCACGCTGTGCTGTGTTCGCAAGTTTCAAGCTGTGTGTGACAGAGTGGGCTATGCAATGAGGGTGTCTCAACAGGCTCAAGATGAGAGCCTCCACAGCTGTTGCAAGCAGCTAGGTTGAGGATGTTTCAAAAGTACAGCACACGAAAGACTCGTTTGTTGAATGTGCTCATGCAGCAATGGAGGCCTTGACCACAGCCACTTGAGCGCTCTTAAATGCCATCGAAACTATTGTTGGCATGTCATGCGTTGCATACAATTGTTTCAGCGCCAGCACCAAGGCCCGGCACTCCCGTTTGATATTGCACAGGAAATGCTGCCTAGGAACAACAATAGGGTTTCGAAGTATCTGAGATGCATGAAATGTGATGCTCAATAGGTCATTTGCACTATCAGCAATGCTGACCAACAAATCAGAATGACAGCATAAGACAAACTCAAAGGATCAAGCCGCGTTCTTCAGCTCCAACAGAATAAAATAGGCAAAGCATGCTTTGCGTGATGTCATACTGTAGTCACAGCGTGGACCACACAATAGCATTTTGACACCAAAATCATTTGAGAAAACGAATCTGCCTCAGGCTGCATCGATGTCACTTGCGTCCTGCCACCTGATGCAGAAACACACAAAGGTCATGCCAGCAAACGACAAGACATATACCTACTGCATGCATACTGCGGAAGATCACGTTTATGCTGCATATATGCATTGCATTCCCTTGCTGTATGTCAGCGGTGCATTCTCTTGTTGAGCAAGTCAGTACACAAGCACATGTCTTAAGGCCGGGGAAGGCCATGCTGCAGTTTAGCGTGACAAACCCCCCCCATCACTCAGTTGCCATGCCTTCTTTCCAGGTGGTGCACTTGAGACCGACCCTCAAGGACACATAGCACTCTCTCGACACAGCTGATGCTCAGCAGCTGCCTTGGCAGGTTCACTGACAGGAGCATGCCCAACTGTTGTGTTACAGCTTCCAAATTATTGCACAAGACATAGCGGTCTCTCAGCATACCTGATGCTGACCAACAGCTTCAGCAGGATCATTAACAGCAGCACTCTCAGGAAATGTTGTCAGAATGACCTCACAGCGCAAAGCACAAAACAAAGCACAAGACATAACACTCTTGTGTCATACCTGATGCTAACCAGCCGCCTCTGCAGATTAACTGGCAGCATCCTCCTCAGGTGACGCATTTCAGCACAAATTCATAACGCATAGCACAAGACAAAGCACAAGACATAGCAGCCTTGTGTCACACCTGATGCTGACCATCCGCCTCAGTGGGATCACCAGCAGCAGCGTTCTCAGGTGGGGCAGTGGCAGCAGGCCGTTCCTGAAAGTGCTGCCTGATCAACCTGTCTGCAAGACTAGGCTCATGACTTGACTGCTGAAGGTCACTGCTTAGACTTTCAGCTGCAGCAGTTGGGACTGCAGCAAGGTCATGGGAATCACCCTGTGGCTGTGCTGCTTGCTTGTCCAGATCATGTTGATCTCCTGGGTGATGTCTGAAGGGAGCAGGCACAACAGATGGTGCTCTATGGTGCTTGCTACGAACTGGCGGCTTTTTATCAGAGGTGCGAGAGTCTGCAGGCGGCGGGTGCTGAAAGCGCTCTGAGATTGAGATTGATTCCAGGCTAAAGGGCTGCTGCTGCAATTGCCCTGGTGCCCTGCCCTCAGATGAGTCATCTCCAGCAGCCTGATCCTGCTGTTGCGCCAAAGGAGGATCAACCTTCTTGGAGTCCTCAGTCTGACTCTGCTGGCCCTCATGTGCTGGATGCTGATGCCTCTGCTGTGGCTCATGCACATGATGCTGCTGCGTTTGTTGTGCCTCATGTGCATGATGCTGCTGGGATTGCTGTGCCTCACGTGCTTGGTGCTGCTGGTTTTGCTGTGCCTCATGCGCTTGGTTCTGCTGAGCGCTGGCCTGGGCTTGCTGCAGGGCCTTGATCAGCTGTGGCACAAGAGGGGCTGGTGGGGTAGAGCCCTGCCCTGTTCCTGTTGCAGGTGAAGGCCGCACAGCAGGACTCTGTTGCTCAGCAGGCTGAGGGGCTGATGAAGCAGATGAAGGGTGGGGATGCAGTGCAGACCTTGGTGCATTGTCAGGCTGTGGACCTGAGGGAGTAAAAGAAGGGCAGGGATTCTGTTCAGGCCGCAGTACATTCTCAGGCTGATTCCCTGTTGCAGATGACTCAGCACGAGGGAGTGGATGGGGTTGCTGCACCTCGGTAAGGGGTGTGCCTGTTGAGCGTGAAGAAGAGCTAGGTGGCAGCGTGAGTCTGTGCATGTCGGCAGGCTGCCCATCTGCTGAACCTCCCTGTGGTGAAGAGGAACGCGGCAGCAAGCTGGAATGAGGCACATGTGCAGCATCAGCTTCATCTGTTGTTGGTCTGTGTGAAACATTGACAGAGACAGCTACTGCAGTTGATGTGGGTGCAGCATGCGATGCCTGATCAGGCATCCCATGTGGTACCCCGTGTGATCCTCCATGCGACACACCATGCGACGCTCCATGTGACACCCCATGAGACCGTCCGTGAGACTCTCCATGTGGTACGTCGGGCTGAGAATAAGTGCCATGCTGTGATGTGGCGGCAGGATCAGCTGCCAGCTGATTGTCAGGCGGTAACTCTTCTTCTGCCAGCAGCTGAGCACTCTGCTGTAGATCCTGTGCTACTGTCAGGGGGTGTGTGGGGTTCGGGGGTGGCGTTGAAGACTGAGGCAACAGGGCACCGCCAACCCAAGCCTGCCTACAATTGACACAGAGTCTAGCATCAGCATTGGCTGATACCACATGCTGCCCCACACTGCTCTCATGAGCTTGTACTGAAGCAAACAGCAAGAGCTGCAGCTAGTGTACATACAAGGGCACACACATTCATGCAGTGATGCACAACAGATTGCACACCTGATCTTTTCTGCTGGACCCCAGCTCATCTCCAAACCCCCAAGCCCACTTGGGGTAGGGACAGGGCTCAGCCTACCCGCAGTCGGCGGTGGCCGTTGTGCCCTAGCAGGCATCGGTGAGCCATGCACAGCTGCCACAGCTGTGGCCAAGTCCGCAGCTGTTCTCCCAGCTGGGCTGCTGCCATCTGGCACATTGAACACAGCTGTGGCCACATCCCCAGCTGTGGCACCACCTGGGCTGCTGCCACCTGGCATACTGGAGCCGCTATCCCTAGCTAACAACAGGCCTTCACTGCTTTTGCTGGTTGGCTGATCAATGTCCATGGGGTCAGACTGCCCAGAAGCAGCAGTGGCAGCAGCAGCTGTGGAGGCGGTTTTGGCTGCTTGCAATGCCTCATCCATGAGAGCTTGAATGCGTTCTCCATTCTCACTGCTCTGGCGGCTGCTGTCCCTGGCCGAGCCTGCAATCAGACAAATATCACTTGATCAAAAATAGCTGAGTCAGCATCAGGATTTGCGGCTTTTGCTGCTGATCGGCTGACCAATGTCCATGGGGTCAAACTGCCCAGAAGCAGCAATGGCAGCAGCAGCTGTGGAGGCAATCTTGGCTGCTTGCAAGGCCTCGTCCATGATCAGAGCTTCCACGCGCTGTCAGTTTTCACTACTTTGGCAGCTGCTGTCCCTGGGTGAGCCTGGAACATGTACTGCATGCTGTGCACATTTGTGCAGCAGTTGCATCAGCTAATGCTTGAGTTGTGGTACAAATGCCCTCGCCTGAGTGACCATTGATTCTCCGCCGCAGTGTCTTATGTTGAGCAGACAAGCGCAGGTTTTCCAATAAGATCACTGTGCCGATTTGCAAGCGCTCCAGGACAGGACTGTGCAGTCAGGGGAAAAAATCTGAAGAAAGGCTTACTTGGTCGGGGTGTGGAGCCCCTGCTGGTGTCACCCCCCTGACCCCTGGCACGGGTGGCTTTGGGATGCTTGGCAGTCAGGGGCAGCTCAATTTGGTCCAGCCCTAGGCGCTGCTTGTAGTTCTGGTAGTAGTTCTTGATCTGTGTCTTCTCCTTGCTGGGAATCTCCCTAGCCAGGATTTCCCAGTCCACACCATACACCTGAAGTGAAGTGCTCAGTTACTATAATTGAAATTAGACCAGGTCCACCTCTTAAGCGCGATTTGAAGTTTCGCCAGTAGTGCTTGTTCTCCGTCTTTTCCTTGCTACGGATCTCCCTGGCCAGGGTAGTCTACGCCGTACACCTGCAATGAAACATGAACAGCGTACATGTCCCGAGTTCAAACAGTCAAGTCACTGAAGGTCAGGTCTGGTCAGATAAGGTTCAGCTTGAGGGGCTGCTTGTAGTTCTGATAGCAATTTCTGTTTTGCGTCTTTTCCTTGCTGGGTTCCCCAACTCCCACCATACATACACCTGCATCAAGTTGCGAAAACACAAGGTAGTCTCTGTAACACAACAAGTAAGTCTCTAAGCTGCGATGCAATGCAGTCTTGAGATGCAGTGTGCCCTCATGGCTCTAGCACAAGACTTGCAAGCCATAAGAGCAACTTGAGACTGAAGCTGGTGGGGAAAGCCTGCAAGGTACTGCTGGCCAAAGTCAAGCCACTGGGCTTATTCATTGTGCTCAGCGTGTCCCAGTCTGTGCTCAGCTGCACATATGGGTCCCCACTAAAGTACCTTGCAGACTTTCATGAAAGCACCCTTTTCATCTTCCTGCCAGAGTTGCGTCTCATGCTTTGTACCACTTCTCCAGAGTGGCGCTTAGAGCTGAATGACTTACTTGCACATGCTGAGCGCAATGACAACATGCAACACGCAAATTTCTACCACCGTAATGTAAACGTTGATATTAGCTGCATTGTTGACGCAGCCTTCTCATCTTTCTGCCAGGCATTCATCCGTGCTGTCACATGCTGAGCACATCATGGCTTGATCTTTGGGCAGCAGTGGCACCTTGTAGGCATTGATAAAAGCAGCGTTCTTGTGTCTGCCAGCAATGCATCTGTACAAAACCTTGTAAGCATTGATGAATGCAGCTTTCTCGTCTTCCTGCCAGAAATTCATCTGGCGCTTGGCCACCAGCCCTCCAGAGTTTTGCTTTGAAGTGCCCTGCTTGGGGGCTTTGCCAGCACTGGGGGGCCCTGAGCTGCCTGGGGCAGAATCAGCACGTGAGGGCAGGGCTGAATCCTGCTGCCTTTGACCAGCCCTGTCCTGCTGGTCGACTGGAGGGGTTGTATCACCTGCCATTGGCTGCTCTGTTGCACCTGTCAAACAAGACACAAACATAAGAAGGCACAAGCCTGCCCTGAGTTGCCTGGGGCAGGATCAGCACGCGAGGGCAGGGCTGAATCCTGCTGCCTTTGACCCACATTGTCCTGCTGGTCAACTGCACCAAGTATGGCAGGTATGCCTGCGTCAGCTTTGCTATGCTACTCAGCTAACCTCATGTTCTTTCAGGCAAATCCAAGATGGTATGCAACAAATGCAAAATGCACCGCCAGGCTGCAATGGCCAGGCTCATTACCCAGACCCCAACAGGGGTCCCTGAGCATCAAGAGACAGGCTGTGCACCAAGTACAACACCGAGTATGCTAAAGACCCAAGACAATATCATGCTGCTCAAGTGCGGCGTGAGGGACTAGCGAATACAGGCTGTGCAAGGGCTACTCATTCATTTCGACCAAGCCAACTGCTGGAAGCAATTTCAACAGCAGTCATCAAGTCTATAACCCTGGCCTTGGCGTTATGTCGCAGACATTGCTACATCAGGGGATTCTATGAGTCAAAAGACCCTCTAAGTCGATCCCAAACATCAACGATGATAAGATCATCTGCCGTGAAAAGAGTATGGGAAGAAAATGATAATGCCCCACCTGAGGGGCTTGGAGAGTGACCCTCAGGGCCCTTCTGCTCTTCACCCAGGGCTGCTGACAAGGGTCCCAGCCCTTCGGCCCCATCCCCGCCATGCTGAGCCTGCTGTGCTTGCTGAGGCAAAATGGGTGATTGGAAGATGAATGGTTGCTCACTGGAGCCAGCGCCTGGCAGTCCTAAACTGGCAACTTGGGGAAGCCCTTCCATGCCGGGCAGGGCTGTGTGGTGCGGCCCTGGCAAGAGGCCAAACGGCCCAGTCAGTAGGGGCTGCTGGATGCCTGCTGCTAAGCCCAGGGACCCTGCCAGCATAGAGGGGAGGGGTACAAAGGCTGGGGGGTTGAAACCACCAGCATTTGCTGCTGAAGCAGCCTGCTGCATCTGCAGGCAGAAGAGGTTGTGAGGCAGACCAGGTGTTGTATATGCAGCGACAAAGTCAGGTGGTCATACAGTAGCTTACTAACTGAAGGTGGCATTGATCAGTGACTGTCAGCAGCTGAATGCAACCACAGGTGAACATGCAGCTCATCTAAGTAAGCAATTGCAGCATGAGCAGAGCAGCACCTGAAACAAGTGCTGGTAGGGCAGCATGAAGTGAGGGTGCATGGACAGCTGCTGGCCCTGAAGCTGCTGGGGCTGCTGCGGCTGGCCCTGAGGCTGTTGAGAGTTGCCCTGGGGCTGGCCCTGGGGCTGTTGGGAGCTGCCCGAGGGCTGGCCCTGAGGCTGCTGGGGGTGGCCCTGGGCCTGTTGAGCGGCGCTGTATTGATTCAACAGCAGCTGCATCAGATTGTTGTTGATTTGTAGTTGGCCCTGCCCTGGGTACAAGAGGGGTGCCATTGCCAGTGGCAGACTACCTGCAGCTGTCATGCACACACACACTGTCAGTGGATTCTTTATATCTGTGACAGTACTTGAACCAGCAGAAGTAGGGCACAGACACTGTCAGCAACACAGTCTATACCAGGAGATGCTGTATACACGAGAAAGCTTGATGGCAGACGACCTGCAGCTCACACACACTGTCAGCAGTGCAGGGACTCTATCTTAGCAGACATAGGGTCCAGACATTGTCAGCACCACACAAGTCAACAGGAGACACTGTATACATGACGTTGGCACACTACCTGCAGCTCACGCACTCTGTCAGCAGTGCAGTGTTTCTATGCGTGACAATGCTCTGACCAGCAGAAATAGGGTCCAGACATTGTCAGCACCACAGTATACAACAGGAGACACTGTATACACGACGTTGGCACAATACCTGCAGCTCACACACACTGTCGACAGTGCAACATTTTGATCTGACAATCCTCAACCAGCAGGAGTCGAGCGCACACACCATCAGCAAACGCAGTCTGTGACAAGACAAACTGGACACACGAGAGGGGTCATTGGCAGTACCAGACTACCTGCAGCTTTCATGCACACACATTGTCAGCAGTGCAGCGTCAGAGTAATGTCACTCAAAGTGGCAGACGTTTTATTTGAGCATACACGCTGTCAGCAGGGCAGTACAGCGTACACTCCAAAGGCAAATCATAATAAGATAATATGTGCCCATCTCAGCTTGTCATGATGGTATGATGCACCTTTGCCGATGGAATGGCATAGATGTTTGCATGCCTTGATGTTTGATGATGCTACATCCTGTGCTAGATTGTGCAACACTTCGTAAACACTGTTGCACTGATCATTACTACTGTTCATATCATCAGCATCACTGTTTGAACATAAGGGTAAGGCGGCACCTGAGGCAGAGCCTGGGGGCGGGGCCTGTGCAGCAGCTGCCCAGTCTGGCAACAGGCTCTCAGTCATCTTGGCACTGTCTGCTTGCTGCAGGCTGCCTTGTGATGCAGCAGAAGCAGCCTGGGCAACATGACCTGCATTCACAATGGAAAGAAGTCTTTATTCTGGCAGCAATTGCTCATCAATCAGGGTGCTTGCTGCTTGCTGCAGGCTGCCTTGCAGTGCAGCAGAAGTCACCTGGGCAACATGACCTGCATTCATAATGTAAGGAAGTCAGCAGACTGACAGCGACATAAAAAACTTATTGATCTAGCAGCAGTTGCTCATCAATCAGGGTGCTGTCTGCTTGCTGCAGGCTGCCTTGCAACGCAGCAGAAGTCACCTGGGCAACATGACCTGCATCCATAAAGTAAGGAAGTCAGCAGACTGACAGCGGCATAACATTCATTGGTTTAGCAGCAATTGTTGATTGATCAGGGTGCTGTCTGCGTGTTGCCGGCTCACTTGCAACGCAGCAGAAGTTGCCTGGGCAACATGACCGACATTCACGATATGACGCAGTCAAAAGCATGGCAGCCATATACTAAATTCGAGAAACAACCTCTGAAGACAACAGATTTAGACCTTTGCAACTGAGGAGCTTGTGGCAAGGTAGCTACAGTATCAGCATGTGCAGATTGGCAGGAGCCCGAGATACATGTCATGCAATGTGCTTCATACCCAAATGGACCTGCTCGTCTGCAGTGGCTGAGGGCTGCCTGGGAACGTCCTCCGGGGCAGGGCTCCCTTCAAGGCGCTCCCCTGTCTCAAGTGCTCCTGGCCCTTCTGTGTCCATATCATCAATTCCAGCATCAGGATGTGCTCCCTGCAGTTTGCTTACAGTCTGAATGATCACTCATGCCGCACTCAAACAAGCCAGCCTAACAAGACAGGACTTGGGCCACACACCTGGCGTCGCTTGGAAGCACACCACCGCCAGATTTCAGTGCGCATGTGGAGTCTGCCTGTTGTACATGCACTTGTCAAGGCGCTACTTCAGGCAATTCCAGACTAACAATGTCATGCATTGCAAGGCAGATTTGCGGACCTAATCATGCCTGTGTACATGCAACAAGGCAACGCTTCAGATTGAGCATCATGCATCGCAATGCAGATTTGCTGACCTGGTCAGGGGCTGCTGCAGACAGCCCTGGCCCAGCAAGGGATTGTAGGCCAGCAGACCGCTGCTGTAAAACTTCAAGAGCAGCCTGCTCAGCATCCATCTTTTTCAGCTGAGCCCTGACAGACTTCTGAGTGCGACTGCCCACATGCTGTGCAATTGCCCGCATATTCCTGCAGAACTGTTGATGTTGGTAATAATAGTATATAATAATGACATATACTAATAAGTCATCAGTACTACTCAGTGACAAACAAGTCATAGTTATGAGATACAACAATCATATACTGCGCATGTCATTACTGACTGCTGCATACTGCATACTGACTGCTGCAGTACTGGCTGTCCAAAATCAGCTGAAACCTAACCTTGTGCAGTTGCCTCTCATGCTCAGTCTGAGCCGGGCTTTCTGTTTCTATGGAAAGCTTCTCAGGACAACACCAATCAAGACAGCTGAGCTGTAATATGTTGTGCAATAGAGAAAAGGCTGAGCCTGGGTACAGGTTGTTAGCTTACATCAGGCGCTGCTGTTCTTGCTCCGTCTAAGCTGAGTTTGGTATTGTGCCATGCTATTAATGATTTGCCACAAACAGCTTGCGGGCAAATCACAGAAAAGTCCCAAAGAGCTGTGAAACACTTGGTTTATGTGAACCAGAAGGGTGTGGCAGCTGACCCTGGGTACAGGTTGTTGGCTTCCATCAGTCGCTGCTCTTCTTGCTGGGTCCAAGCTTGCGTTCGCATTTTGCCATGTTCGATTTTTCACAAAATGCATTGTACACACCCATCAAAAGCACAAACAAGCAGGTCACTTCTGCTGCCACAGGAGGGAAGGCTGTGACAACTGACCCTGGGTACAGGTTGTTGGCTTCCATCAGGCGCTGCTCTTCTTGCTCAGTCCAAGCCAGGTCCAACTCATAGCGTGCCTTTGACACAACAGGGACTGCACCTGGCTCAGCTGCTGCTGCAGCTGCTGTGTCTAGAACCGCCCCTTCTTCCCCTTCAGTAGTCGTCAACACTGCTGTGGCCACACCCACTCCTCCTGTGTCCAACAATTCAGGTCAAGCAAGGAGTCACAGCTGCGATGCACTGCAAAGCTGGCACAAAGCTTGCTGTTGGCCAATGGTCATCTCATGCCCAGCAAAGCAGAAAATGAGCGACTTGACACAGTGCAGCTCTGCCTTGCTTTGAGGTCAGGATTGCTGTCTTTGCTTTGCATATCATGCCAGCAAGAAAGAACAAGTTGATCAGCTTGCTGCTGCTGTTAAATACAGCTGATGGCAGATGTTGCTGTCAATAACTCTGTGATGGTCGCCATCAGCAGCAAAGTAAGCCATGCATGTATGTCTATAGTGCTCCCAAATGTGGAGCATGCTGAAGCAGAATTGAGCTGAAAACTTCAAAGCATGCTGACACAAGCCAATTTAGTCTGCAGACCGACCAAGGTTGCGCTGCGAGAGGCGTCCACGTGGGGCAGGGCCCTTGCCAAGGCCTTTGGCAGCAGCCCCTCTGCCCTTGCCCCTGCCTGCCCTTGGTGCAACCTCTAGAGCTGCAGGAGCTTGGCTGGTGACAGCTGTTGCCACAACAGTTGTCATACGGCCTGCACGTTGTAAAGCAATTCATGTATATCAGCAATGGCTATACATACGGCCTGTAGACAGGTGGAGACACAGGCCAGCTACAACATGCCTTGCCAGGGCCTTTGGCAGCAGCCCCTCTGCCCTTGCTCTTGCCCCTGCCTGACCTTGGCGCAACCTCTGGAGCTGAAGGGGCTTGACTAGTCACAGCTGTTGCCAAAACAGCTGTCACACGACCTGCACATCATCAAGCAATACACAAACCTCAGCAATGGCTTTACATAAAGCCTGTAGACAGATGGAGACACGTGCCAGCTACAACATGCCTTGCTGAGGCCTTTGGCAGCAGCCCCTCTGCCCTTGCCCCTGCCTGCCCTTGGGGCAACCGCTGCAGCTGAAGAGGCTTGAGTAGTCACAGCTGCTGCCACAACAGTCGTCACTCGTCCTGCAGGAAACAGTCATTGAGTTTCAAGCATCGCAGCAATGTTGTTGAAAGATGGATATAGAGAGACAAGCTACAGATGCAGCCTCTGCAGTTTGATGAGTGTCGCCAAGCATTGCCATTGCCACAACAGTTGTCACATGGCTTGCACAGGAAATGGAAGTATGTCCTGAGTGACTAGGTTGATGTCCTGTTGCTGAAGGAGCTTCATAAATTGCAGCTGTCGTCACAGCAGCTGCCACATGCCCTGCAGAGGATAGAATGGGCTTCAAGCAAAAACTTGCAAAGTTGTGGTCAGATGGACAGGCGATGCTTGTTGCGACTACATCGAATTCTCTTTGTAACGCGTGCCTCGGACACCAAGTAACTTGTCCTTGCAGAGAAGTGTCCTTACTCAGAGGGACCACCGCAGCCAAAATGCAGTCACTGGTTATCAATGGCGCTGTCCTTAAATTGAGATTGTTCTTATATCAAGTGTCCTTACAGAGAGAGGTTACTGTGTAGAAAGATCAAGGTGAATGCAGCATGCCAAGGCATGTAAGCACCTTTTGCTGTCTTGTCTGCCAAGTCTGGGCGGGCAGGCACAGCGGGGGTAGCTGCATGGCCTGACAGGCACTTCTTGCTGTTGCCAGTCAGGCAGCACACATTGCTGTCATTAGTCAGACAACGCTTGTTTTGTCCATAGAAAGTTCACAACAAATGCAGCATAACCGTGTGCATAAGCACATTTTGCTGTCTTGTCTGCCAAATCTGGGCGGGCAGACACAGCAGTTGTTGCAGCAATGCGCGACAGATACTTTTTGCTGTTGCCAGTCAGACAGCACACATTGCTGTCACTAGTCAGACAGCACGCATTGCTGTCACTAGTCAGACAGCGCTTGTTGTGTCTATAAGCATAGAGAGATGGAAGTGACCGTGGCATGCCAGGACATGCAAGCACCTTTTGCTGTCTTGTCTGTCAGTTCTGGCCGGGCAGGCACAGCAGGGGTAGCTGCATGGCCTGACAGGTACTTCTTGCTATTGCCAGTCAGGCGGCGCTTGTTGCGACCATAGGAAGCCATGGTGGGCCGGAACCAGTCTTCGTACTTCTGATCATTGTAGATCATGGCACACTGGAAAGCTGTGCGGTCACCCATGATCTCTGCAATCTTGCCCCATTTCTGCGAAACACTTTGCACCTGAGACAGGCTGCATGTTTGCAATGAAGAGCATCATCTTACATGTCTTCCATGTCTTCATTGATTGCACACTGTAGCCTTTGGCCGGACCTCATGCAAATAGCCGGGATGTCTGTTGTTAGATGCAAGCACTCGCAGCAGCTTTGGTCACGTTATGATAGATGCAAGTGCACCTGAAGTGTATACAATGTTTGTCAATACAGTATCACCCGCTGATGCGCTTGCACTGGCAGCTGAGACTGGAGCAGACAAGCTCGATGCTGAGTGAGTGCATGGTTGGCAGGAACCACAACATACCTTGGGAAATTTGGTGAAGGCCACGCCAAACTTCTTCTGGTCAACAGGGTTCAGCTGCAGGCTGGCCTGTTCAGCTTCTCTGGCCTCCCTCAGGTTGTACTGGTTGTTACTGTCCACAAAGATGGAGTGACGCTTCTCATTGGCGTCCAGAATCTGATCTGGAATCTGCAAGCATGCCAGTGCTGTCTCAGTTCCTTACTGCTACCGCTCTTTTCAGTTGTACATTGTGTTGCTTTAGATTGTTACACTCGAAGAGCCGGGTATTGAGCGGGTTTGTTACGGCAACTGTGCAGGATTGCGCAGCAGCTGTGAAGCACTTTGACACAGCATGTCTGCACCGCTTGCTGCGAAATTCCTTCAACTTGGTGGAGGCACACTTTTGACACATGGGTTCGTTAGGAAATTACCTTAACCTGGTGGCGAACACGGTGCAGGGCATCCTTCAGCACCTTCTGCTCGTCCTGGGGCATACCAGCATACGTTTGCTTTGTGATGCCTGCATAAAGCAGCCGGTGTCAGGCCAAGCTGCCCAGAGCATGAACCAGTGCAGTGTTGTCTTGTTATAGTGACACTCAAAATAGTGACGTCCTTAATGTAACAACAAGTGCAGTGTTTCTTGTTGTAGCAATCACTCAAAACAGTGACCTTGTCGGTGCAACCACAACAAAAGTGGGAGCTGAGCACTGCATTCTGTCTGAAGTCGTTTTCTGAGCAGGGATAACTCAATGTAGTGACAAACTTCTGCATAAGAAGCGCAATTGTTGCATCCAGAAATTACTGTACATGGCTTCCATACATACATCCATAACTCTCCAGAAGGTACAACTCAAGAGGTATCAGCATGACAGTGCAAACAGGACTTGGCAGTGCAAGAATGCTAGCATATGTCCACTTTGTGATACCTGCAGTGCTACAGCAAGCTGCTCAGACCACTAACAAGCACATGACATTCATACATACATCCATTGTCAGGGCCCGTGGATGGTTCGCCAGTACATATAAGTCAAGAGACATACAAGCACAACAAGCACATATTGCAGCATATACTGCTAGGTATGTGTGGCACAAGTCCCAACTTGCCAGGCAGGCTTGTCTTGAGCGTCACAATATGGACGCCTAATGATACAAGCATGCCACTGTAACAAAGCCCTTGGCAGACCAGCAATGGGTGTGCAGGTGGACATAGATAGCCATGGCAGGCACAGAGGAAGTCTCACACAGACTGCATGTTTGCAGCAATGCTTGAGAGACCCACTCAAATCACCAGCTGAGGCGTACTTTTGCTCGCTTTAAGTCACAGGGTACAAATGAGCAATGCTCGACACTTCGATGCTGAGAGTGCGGGACGTAAGACAGACTTGGCGGAGTAGGAATGAGTGCTTAGGCATGTGGGTCGATTGTCATGCAAGGTGCAATGGAGGCCTTACAGCAAACTACATGTGCAAAACTTGACACTACAGCTACTGAACATCATGAGGCCTGATATCAAGGGGTGGTCAATTGTGGGACATGATCCTGTGATGTTGCATGCTGTGATCTTGTTCAAACAGCATACCTGTGTCATGCTCAGCATGATGAGGCTTTACATCAACAGTGTCACTCACGCTTGGAATACAGACCTGCGACACTGCATGCTTTGCTTTCATATCAATGCAAAGCAGACCTGTGCAATGCTGAGTGTCACAGGCTTGACGTGACAGTATTGGTCAACTGCAGTACCCAAGTCTGTGATGCTGCATGCTTTGCATTCATGCATATGGCATTCCCCCCCTCACTTTGAGCGTCGGAGGGCTTGACACCAAACTTGTCAATCAGCTATGGTAGCCAATTGTCACAGTGCATGCTTTGCTTTCATACAACTGCAATGCTTACCTGCAGTGCATCATCATACTCTCCATTTCAGTGATTGACACTCTCCGATACTTGCGTATTGAGTATTACATATTGGTGCCGATGTATTGCGTATTTTGTAAATTGCAGTGCATCTCAGTGATCCATACTCTCACATACTACGTATTGCGTATTACGCATTGGGTATTAAGTGTTACACATGGTGATTCACTGCTTACCTGTGTCATGCTTGTGCAGCTCGGCAAAGGTTGAGTCATAGAGTGCAGCTATCTTCCTCTGCTTGTACACCACCTTGTTTCGCTGTTGGCGCATGTACTCAAGCATGGCCTGCTTGTTGCGCTGATAATCCTTTTGGATCTGCTTTATGTATGGCAGACTGGGAATATCTAGGGCCTCTGTAGCTGGCTGAAAACCCTGTGGCAGGTGCTGTTCCACTGCCTCAAAATGCTGCTGCTGAGCCGAAGCAAGATTGTCCTGATACACCTACAATGTTCAGACAACTACTTTTGCATGCTTTTGATAAGTTTGATGTATGGCAGACTGGAAATGTCTAGGGCCTCTGTAGCTGGCTGAAAACCCTGTGGCAGGCGCTGATCTACTGCCTCAAAATGCTGCTGCTGAGCAGAAGCAAGATTGTCCTGCAATGTTCAGACAACTGTTTTTGCATGCTGTTGATAAGTTTGATATGTGGCAGGAGGGGGTTATTTAGGGTCTTTGTTGCTGGCCGCAATCCCTACAATAGGAGGGGGTTATCTAGGGTCTTTGTTGCTGGCTTAAATCCCTGTGGCAGGTGCTAATCTACTTCCTCAAAATGCTGCTGCTGAGCTCTAGCAAAATGTCCTGATAAACCTGCAGCGTTTGCACAAGTGTTTTGACACACCTGTGGCAGTTTGCTGAGCATGCGCTTGCCCTGCTCAGCTGGGCAGTTGTGGCACTGAAGTGTCTGTGGGGCAGGAGACTAATCCTTTGGTGGAAAAGCCACATGGGAGAAATTGAGCCTTGGACCTTGCAGCAGATTTGATGACGGAAGCTGGAATAAAGCTCAAAGATCCTCAAGCAGCCAGCCAGTTTGAGCAGCAGCGACTATGCAGCAAGTACACATTGTTGAGCTCACATTATTGAAACTGCAACAGGCAGGTTGTTTACAGAAAGGTAAACAGATTATCAAGCACACCTGAGTCATGATGTGATTCTGATGCTCATGTTGCAGCAGGAACATCAAGTTGCTGCGTATGGGAGGAGACCCATCAGCTGGCTGAAGCTTGTGAAGCAAGCCAACGAGGCTGGAGGCATTGCCATTGAGCCTTGAAGTATGGTCTGCCATAGGGTCTGTAACCCTAGCTAGACTGCCATTTGGTCCATTTCGTAGCCTAGGGCCTCTGAGCGTCTCAGCAGCTGGCTGAGAGTCTGAGTCTTGCTCATCTGAGCTGCTGATCTCTGCATCTTCTTCCTCACTCATTGACAGATCAGACTGTGCAGGAAGCTGTCTGGCATGAGCCTGAAGCCGCACCACCTTTGCTTGTACCTCAGCCAGCTCAGCTGTGATCCGTGCCTCCTCTTCTTTGCTCTCCTTCTTTAGCTGCTCTTGCTGTTCCTGCTGCAGCTTCAGGGCATCTTTGTGGTCAGCTTGTGCCTGCTGAACGTCTTGTGTCAACGACTCTTCCTGCTCTGATAGCCCCTTGATGCTCTCCTGCAAGCGTGAGTGAGTGAGTGAGTGAGTGAGTGAGTGAGTGAGTGAGTGAGTGAGTGAGTGAGTGAGTGAGTGAGTGAGTAAGTGCGTGAATCAATGAATGAAGCGCAACCATCTTCAAGTAGAAGATTGCATAACACGTACATCGCACATTGCAGCATGAAACAGGGTTGCCAGGGAACATTGCGGGTCCAGATTGACAGTATGTGTTGCCGTTCTGATACATTGTATGGACTTGCCAAGTCTCCAAAGCCGTTGCTGAAATGACTGCATGGCACCTCGCCACATCTGCCACAGAATTGCAGCACAGACTGGATAACACTTGGGTCTGCTTGCCATGACGCAACCAGGAATTGAGTGTACACTGTACCTGAAGCTTGGCCTTATGGCCATTCAGAGACTGCACATTGATGTGAAGCTGAGCCCAACTCAGCTTACTCAGCGATTCAGGTGAGCCCTGAGCAAGCAGCTCCTCCAGAGTAGTAACAGCAGCTGAGGGAGATGTAGACTGAGCTCTATGCTTTTGAACACCAGTGCTGCTGACATGATCAGGCGTGTCAGCTCTTGCCAAAATAGGCTCAGCAGCTGTCTGAGCTGCAGCCAGAGACTCAGTCTCAGGCTGAGCTGAGGCAGCAGTCTCAGGCTGCGCCTGCTGAGCCTGGGAGTCGAGCACATTGGTTTCTGAGGCATTGGCAGCAGGCTCAGGCAGAGTGAGCTCGCTCTGAGCTGCTGAGCTCATCCTGCTGGCGAGGCCTTTGCCGAACTGGAGCTTGGGACGTTTTGGCGGGGGCTCCTCTGCAACAGGGCTCTTCTGGACCGGCCCTACAGCGGCGGCCACCTCTGCTGCCGCTGTGGCTGCATCCTTAGCTGGACCAGACAATGCTGAGTCAACAACACCTGGAAGGCTTGCCATAGTCTCTGATGCAGCAAGCATTGCTCTAGCGCTCTTCACAGGCAATGCTGTAATGCCTGCAGCGTCTGCTGTGTTGCCTGTTTGTGCAGCTGAGGGCGACGTCACCCCATCAGCCTCAGACTTTGCCTCGACTGCATGCTGAGGTTGTGGTTGCAGCTCAGCACCAGTCGCAGCAGCCGATTGTGGTGCAGCAGGGGTTGTAGTGGGTGCGTCAGAGCTGGATTGCGGTGGCTCAGGCTGCTGAGCTGTGGTGGCTGCTGCTAGCCTGGACTTGGCTGGGCTGTCATTGCGACCTGAGGTGTGGCGGCGTGACAGCTCGCGCGATGCACCTGTGCAGCAATGCCATCACCTCAAACAAGTAACAGTAAGAATGTTAGTATTAAGATCATAGGATACACTTCCAGCAAAGGACGCTTGATGCATGTGACACCAGGCTTGTCTTGCCACTGCGCATCAATGCAAGTGTCACAGTCAAGATGTCATGTTTGACTGTTGAAAGTCAGATGAGTCAATGTCAGGCTGTTGAGTCATTCTCCTGCTTTGTTTCACACCTGGTCTGTGCAAGACATTGCTGTTCAGAAGAGGATAAATCACACCTCTTTCAGGACAAGCTGTTCAGTCATTCTCCAGCTTTAATCCATCTGGTCTGTGCAAGACATTGCTGTTCAGTACAGGATGTATTACACCTCTTTTATGACAAGGCCGCATATGCTGAGCAGCAAGACGCACAGCAGCAATTCGGCAACAGACGCCTTTCCTTGCAGATCAGGTGTTCAAGCTGTAGACCATTGCTGGCAGCAGTGTACAGCGCCCTTGGATGCATGACACTGCAAGACACAAGCGCTGTAGCCGAATAATAACTTCACAGCAGACAGCTTGCCTGGGCAGTTCACCAGTTGAGTCTATGCACCGTTATTGGTGAAACAGCATAACACAAGGCACAGTACAGAGCAAATGTATAAAAAGCTGTAGCTTGCATACCTGAACTGCGCATTGGGCTATGTGTCGTGGCTCCACTGGCGTTCTTAGAAGGCCTGGAAGAAGAGGAGTGCTGGCGCTGCGACGTGTCACGTGACTCATCCCTGCGCTGATTTTTGTTGCTGTCCCTTGAAGCAGCACGGCCACTGTTGCTTCTGTAGGAGTGCTCAGATGTTCTGCTGGCATGTGCTCCAGAACCAGAGCCAGTGCGAGGAGGGGCAGGAGGGGAGTCTTGAAACCTGGGCAGGTCATGTCACCAGCGTCAATAATAACTATGATATGGCAAATAATAATAGGCGTTACACAACAATATGGCAAATGAAACTATGCAGCTTGACTGAAAGTGTCACAGCTTGATGTCACACCCCAACAATCAATGCTCACAAGCTGTACCACAAGCAGACAGCTTGGTGAAGCATTCCCTGAGGTCATTCATGCAAACTTCAGCTGAGCACATTAGCTTAGGACTCAAGTGTGTCACAGATGCTCTGATGCCTGAGTCAGGCCAATGTCGCAAACCTTGGCAAGGGTGAGCCTACAGGCGCAAGAGGAACGGCCCCGTTACAGGGGCAAGATGAATTTTGCCATGAACAAACTCATTTAGTCCTTTCAGCTCAGCACATCAGCTCAGTCAGTAGTTGTAGCAAGGATGCTCTCATGCTCCAGCCAAGTATAGCGCTCAAACCTAGGCAGGGTTGAGCCAACAGGCGCATGTGGAAAGGCCCTGTCACGAGGGGCAGAGGCTGATTGCTCCTGCCTTGCCCTGCTGTGAAAGCCCCTGCCTGGGCCTAAACCTGAACGAGGCCTGTTTTCCACCCCCCTGCCACCCCTGGACGCCAAGGGAGGGGTCTCATTTCGCCCATCAAAGCGCTCATAATCAGGCTCACGTCTGTAGAATAGTCATACATCAGTATTCAACACTTTTTAGCTTATCTTTCAGGTGTGTGTGGCTGAAGTCTTGTCTCTTCAGGCCGGCTTGCTTTCAGCATCACAGCCAGGACGTCTGATGTGCCACTTGAACTCAGCTGCATGTGTCAGTTGTGCTGAGCTGCATGTGTTACGTGCATTGAGCTCAAAATAATTGCCGAAACTAGCTGGACGCCTGACAGGTGCTGTTGGACAGAGAGCGTATGCCGGGCGCTTTGAGCAGCATGGTAGGCAGAGAGACAGAAAAGAAACAGACAGCATCATGGACTCAGCCCTGATGCATGATCAGCGGAGGCTAATCACGCAACTAATTTCTCTGAGCAGTGCTGTGGACTTTGGACACGTCCAGTTGTGCAAACATTTTGAAGCAGAAAGTCTTAATTGGCAGCCATGAATTTGACACTTTCGTGAGCACACCGCATCATCAGCCATGGAAGTATTGCATGAAGCACTGACGCACTGCCCATTTGCATTTTGTCAGCATGCCACCACCAACTATGAGGAATGTACACAAGACAAAGCAGAACGCGCTTTGTCACCTATGCTGTCCAGAGTATGCAGCATCTCCAAGGCCCTGGCCATACCCCACAGAATTAGGGCCAGGTCCGGACCCCCTAGCAGCCCCTCCCTGCCAACCCCTGCTTGCAGCAGGGCCCCTGGAAACAGGCCTACTCAGGTGCCCAGGGGAAGGCCGCCGTTCTTCTTCTGCATACCTCATGGGGCCTCCCAGGTGGCTTCCCTCCCGGGGAGGAGGCGCTCGTGAATCAAAATGCGCCGGGCTGCCGTAGCGGGGGTTGGGAGGGGGTGCCGGGGGTTGCAGAGGGGGTGGGGGTGGGCCCTGCCATGGTCCAGGGGAGGGCGTGCGAGACAGCTCATGTTCAAAGTACATCTGTCCTGAGCCCCGAGGTGCATCCCTGTAGCTGCGAGGCTCTGCTGCAGGCCAGATTGTGCGAGGAGGGGCTTGTGGCTGCATGCCCTGAGAATGCCCTGGGTATGGGGCTCTTCCACCTTCATGCTGCAATGCATTTGGCAACCATCAGCGCAAAAAGTACAACTTGTTGAGGCAATGTTACTATTTGTGGTGTACGTCATGGAACCTGACAATCACAGTGACCAACACAATAGTATCTGTGAAAATTGTGATGATGGTGATGGTGATGGTGACAGTGACGGTGACGGTGACGCTGATGGTGCTAGTTACTGGCTCAAGCATGTTAGCACTTCTTTCACGTAGAATCAAGTTTGTGTAACCCAAATCTTGTCTTGCCATACATATGATATATCAAATGTATCAAATGTAAGGAAAATAGCTTACCATCTGTCCATAGCCCCTTCCAGCCATTCCCCTGCCAGGGCCGTGACCTCGCCCCATATTAGTGTAGGGGTATGCTGCAGTCAACATCAAAGCTGCTGTCAGAATCAAGTCTGCTACAGTAGGTCCTCCTTGAAGCACATGCGAGACACACATGTGTGCATGCACACTTGTACAAAGTCACAGCAGAAGATGCTGTACACAGTCACAGCAGAAGAGGCTGTACACAGTCACAGCAAAAGACGCTGTATGCAATCACAGCAAAAGAAAGCTAATGTGCTGACCATCATATCGATCATATCTATCGCCAGGAGTGGGGCCTCCAGGATATGCTGGACCAGGGGCTGGACTTACATCCCTGTAAGATGGGTAACCAGGACTGTCCTCCCGCCTGCCCCTCTTGGCTGCAGGAAAGTCACTCCTCTCTCGTGCAATCTGCCGCTCATAATAATCATAACCTCTTTGAGGTCCTTCTCTCCACTGCACGACAACGGTGCATCTGTTGCTCGATGTGTGCTGCGGCGTCTTTGACATGCTTTGTAGTCGTGTTTGTACATGTGATGAAAGCTACTGTGTTACAGGAAGCTGTGAATTGACTACGCAGTTGTGAACAGCTGCTATGATCTGCCAAGACTTGTTACCCGGCCCCGAGGCTGCTCTCTATCCATTTCTAGGCGCGCATGGAGGTCTAGATTGAAGACTCTGTTCAGTTCCGCAATAGCGAACGTCCCGCAGAGGCTTTTGCCAGGCAACTATAGTCGCACCAGTGTCAGCAGATGGTGCCATTCCAGCTATAAGTGCGCAAGGATGGATGTCAATGATCCTACGCCATTAAGTGGCAATTGCCTAGCCCGTTCTCAGTCCCCTAAGACGTGGCAACAGCGGCGACTTGCAATAGGCGCAATGGAAGTGTCTGTTTCCAAGCTGCTCTCGGTGCTCCGTAACCACATGTTTAGTAATATACAAAGCAGTCTTGCTGTGATGCAGTACAATTCGACAGCACATAAGACGCCTTGATAAAACCCTAGCTCCTTCTGCAAGGCAACCTTGATCAATCAGCGGTCTCCAACAGTCTGATGCACCTCACAATTGACAAGCTGCCTCATGCTGTCATGATGCTGCCAAAATTGCATGCCCAGACGTGTTGCCCGAAAATGCGAGCTTGAGCGAGTCCGTGGTATCGGAACGCAACAAAGATCAAAGACTGGTGAAGTTCCTGACAGGCTGTGTGCCACTTTGGCAGTTTGTGCACAGCGATTTCTGTGTGCTAATGCTGCGGCGCTGGCTAACACCTTCGCTGCAGTATGGGTCTAGTCTCATCCTGGGAGGCCGCATGGCCAGACAGAATTTGCGCCCAGCGCACATCAGGCTAACTAGCCTATTCTGAAAGGGGCCTTCTTGACAGCGGCCAGATGAGGCAGATGACTAAAACGAGATTCGACTCCTGCTGTTGCTGCTGCTTGGCATGGGCTGGGCCGGCTCAAGGCCGAGTCAAGAAGCTTGCGATTGACCATTCGGGCGACACTTGCGCAATGATGCGACAAATCAACATGTGATCTTAGCACATTCTACTGCTGACGACTTGAGCGGGGTTTGAGCAAGGCAGGCTTCTATACTAGCAACGTACTCGTGCAGCGCAAGTAACACGCGGTGTTTGCTGTGCGTGTGAACTACATCTGATGTGATGCATCAAGCAGCTTGCTGGAAACATATTATCGGGCATGAACCTCGCAGGTTTTGGATCACTATGCTTGCTGCATGCCTGCGATGACCCTCGCATCTGTGTTTATGACGACACCGCTTTAGACGAGCGCTGCACAGGCTTGAATCGTATGGAAGCTCCTGTACAAGAAGCCAGCGAAGTCACCCGCGCAGCATATACGCATTCCGAGCAGGAGTTGCTAGAGCTGCAGATCCTGCGGCTTCGACAGAAGCTGGCTTTGCAGCAGCTGTTCCAGGTGAGATCAAACTTGAGGTGCACTGCGTGGAACCAAGTTTGGCAACCCACCGCCTATCATGACACCTTCAGCACTGAATGGGCTTCACTGTGTGCAGGAAGCATCTCATGTCATGGTGCAGAGGGCAGCTCAACTGGAGATTGACCTAGACCAGACTGCTGCCATGCTTTGTCCCGAATTGGAGGATGCTGCTGAGCGCAACACTGCCATGCAACAGCTCAACGGACACCTTGCATGGGAAAGGGAGAATAACTGCATGGCCATGATTGCTGTCTCCATCTTGTATGCAGAGCTGCAAGAGAAGGCTTGCAACCTCAAGACTCTGCAGCATGAGCTTTCCATCACAAAGGTGTCGCGCAGGACTTCACTTTAGTACAGCTGTGCCCAGCTTTGGCACGTTTGAGCAGCGTGAAAGCGTGCTAATCCTGCATGTTTTGGCATCTTTGCAGCACATGTTGCAAGTTGTATCATCCAACGTCCAACTCACTGCAGGAATGCTGGTGTGCTCAGCACAGCAGGCAATGTCATCACTGCTGAAGACTCTTCAAGTCTTGCGCTCCAGCGCCTCATTAACCCGCATGCTAAAATAATCTTTTTGTCCTCTGCAGGCAAAGCTTGAGCATGCAGAAAAGCTGCTTGCTAAAAGCATGAGCCCTGGACTTATTGCTGACCACCCTGAGGCAACAGCGGTGACAACAAGGCCTGCCATGAACTTTAGATCTGCAGCCGACAGCATAGGCAGACCAGCTTTGAAGCTCCAAAGACGCAACAGTTCCCCAGTATGCTGCTGTCAAAACTCAGCATGAGGTAAGGCTACTGCATAGATTGTTATCCATGCTTCAAATTTCTCGTATATTTTCCCAAGCAGTCAGAAGAGGTCTTGCTTCAAGGCATGCAAACTGAGGCGGCACACGCGTCGTGATAACTTTGTGATCTTTGTTGCTTGCCACTGCAATATGTTCAGAATGCACGCTGAGTGAGTTACACTACCAACTCAACGAATAGTGACACGCTTTCATCTGTTTTGTGTGTTCACAGTGAGCTATTCCAGCTGAATCAGCTGATCAGGCAGCAGGCTCATGTGCACATACTTGTTGCAAAAGTGTTGTCCAGACAGCGTGCCTCACTTTCAGCACTATGCTGGTCCAAGCACAACAGCTGCTGCATTCAACGGCAAGCATCATGGGTGCTTTTGGCTGCAAGCTTACGCTAAGGTTGACTAAGGTCTACGCTGTTAGGTGTCACGGCAGGAGCCTCTGTTCAAAGAGGCAGCCCTGGATGCCTACAATGCAATGCCGTCAGCAGCGACTCAGTCCTGTATGGCAGCAATTTTGATACCTGATATTTGTTTGTGACAGTGTTGCAGGCTGACGGTGCAGAGTTCAAGTCTTTCTTGTATACATCAACCCAAGGCAAAAGCTGCCATTTCTCTGTTTCAGAATAGAAGATAGCCTACTGGCATCGATGCAGCAACGACCCCCAGAGGCCAATCTGGCACGCACACTGCAGTTGCCTCAAAGCACATGGCAGCTCAAGGGGAACTTCTACTAAATCAGCCCATTGCAACTTTCATGCAGCCCATTGCATTTATCATATGACACTTGGCTGTTCGACATGGCCTTAATCAAGCCTGAAGATCACAGCTTTCAGCTAAAGCAGTGTGATCTTCTGGTCTCATTTGCACTGGGCATTGTGAACTGCAAAGGTCAAGCACCTGTAGTATATGTTGGTTAAGTTTTGTTCTCAATGCTAAGAACCCAAAACTGGCGATAGCCTTGTATAGCGTTGCAGTAGATTAAGCCTGGCAGGAAGCAAACACAGTGCAGGCTGCATGTTCAGTACTTTGATGACTGATGCATGTGATGGCAATCTGTAGCACAGCCATAGCTTTTGCGTCTATGGGTGTGAGCATCAGACTGTTTGCTTAACTGGCTGAAAAGTCAAATAGTGTCAAGCCTTTTCCTGGTTTTGGAGTAGTATTGTGGTGTATTCCTTTGCAGATAGTTTAGGCCAAACCATTGCAAGGGTCAAGTTGTTGCAGTTCAGGTCAAGATATGTTTGTATAAGCAGCGTGATGCATCTGCGTCACTTCAGGGTATCATCATTAGTTTACATGCGGCCACTGGTCTAGTCAGACCTAGCTGGGCTGTTTGCACTTCATCGAGAACGATGCTGATTTCATATAGTGACTTAGCCCTTTGGGGCCAGTATGTTTGCAGCAGTGCATGTACACTATCCCTAGATACGCAAGATCCGGCGATCCGGCTCTCTCTTTATCAATTGGTTCAAAATGGCACAAAACAGAGGTAGGTAACCTTGATTGATGGCTGCTGCCCTTTCAGATAGCACTGGTCGCACGATGCCAGAGTTTGAACATAATGTCGGGCGCATGTAAGTACTGATGCTATGATGGGTGTTGGCTTGCATCTCATTTGTAGGTCTATACACATCGCACATATCTTCATGCAACTGACTTCCAATGCATGCATCAAGATCAAACCCTAGCCTCAAGGGCTTGACTTGAGTTTTGGCGCCTTTAGGGAGCGTGACCCGTGACTTGCTGAGGTAAGCTTGATCGAGATGATCATTGCGGCAGTCACTCCACAGCCCTTGTAGCAGACACATGTCGGCAATGGAACGGAAGCCGTCCTTCAGCTTTGGCACGCTATGCATGGATGTTGGCACCCCCAACTTTGCTCAAGGTTTTGTGCAGTCTCCATTGCAGTCGCCAGTGAAAGCTGTCGTCCAACCTGAAGCGGCGCTGCCGGGCGCAGCCGCGTGCTGCGAAAGTGCACGGAAAATGAACCCTTGGCAGGATGCTGCAAGTGCCGAAGAACTTTTCTGCCTGGAAGAGCTGGTACGGTTCGACTGACTTTTCCGAGCCGCCAGTTGATCGATCGCTTCCTGACGGACAAGCTGTCACCCGCTGCTTTCTCTCACAAGCCTGTGGCCGGCGCAGGAGTGATGTACAATGTTGCACTCTGCCTCAGCATGTCGCGTAACCCAGCCCACGGCACTGCAGTTGTGCTTCCGGAAGGCGATCTAACAAAGTCAACCATATCCTCCTCAAGCGCTTACTCACAAATGCCCTCGGCACTCAAGTCTGGCTTGTCGTTACACAACACATTCCTTTTCCAGTTGAGCATACTGTGTCGCACTGACGACCAATTTTGAGCGGTGTATCAATTACTTTTGTACTGAGGGTGTGTACAGTCTGAGTAGTTGTGGGTGCCGTAGCATGCAACAAATTCAGTTCAGACTATGTATACACATTCACTTGATCAGCAAGGTTTTCAGCATTTAAGGGTAGCCTGCATCTGCAAGCGAGTAGGTGTTCAGGACAGTTGGGCTGATAAAAGGAGTGAACATATTTGACATACAGGTTACTGCAGTGACATACAGGAACTTGAAATCGGTGACAGCATTGCTGCTTTCAGGCGCAATCCCCTTTGCATTGTACATAGACAGTGAATGCCTGAACGTGTTTCCCAAGCACAGCGGATCTAGAATAGACAGTTAATGTGTGAACATGTTTCCCACAGCACGGCAGTCCTAGGAGTTCTGGGCTTCTGCAGTACTTGGGGTGTAGCCTAGTAGTGTGTGCCATCAGTATTCAATTTGTATTGCTTCTATAAGACACAAGTCACCATGCCAGTCATTAGCTGACCTTCAATAGTGGCTTTGTAAGATGCGACAAGCCGACTTGACTTAGCTGATGTCACCAGGATGATCAGCACTGTAGAGCCAGATCTTGTCAGAGTGTGATCAAAACCAGTTGTACTGCATCTTTGCAGAATTTCATGCATACCACCCCTGTCTGCATCAAGCTGCCATGTACTGCTGGTTTCCACGGACAAAACGGGGCCTTATGTAGCTGTGATTCAGATGCACTTGTACATCCTCAATATCAATAACAATTAATTGGTGGCAAACGTGCTGGTGAAACTTGTGACATTCTCCTAAAAGAGTGTAAAGCTGTCACGTTGTGGTAAATCATTGCACACTTTGAAGCTGAAACTGAACTGCTGGTAATGGTCATCCCAATACACTGTTATGCATGCCTTGCCCTCACAATGTCTGCTGCACATGCATCAGCCAAACTTTGACGGACAGCATATCCACCACATTCACACACTTCATGCCTTGCTGCACAGCATGAACATTGCAGTGTTGCTGCATCAATTAAACCTAGCACTTGTAAGACAAGCTTTATGGGTCAAGGTCAAGGTGGACCACAGGTTTACAGGCAGAGGCTGACAGGGATCTGAACTAATTCATGTGACACAAAACCTCAGTCAATTGACCTGTGCTGAGAACACATGCTTCTGCTTTTGCTGTACGTTCACTCAGAAGGGACAGATACCATCCGTACTGAAGCTGTGCAGTTGCAGCAAATCTGCAGCTTGATGCGCTCAGCATTCAAAACCTGTCGTGCATGGACAGCTTTGCCCATCAAACTCTGCTGCCCAGGAAAGCACTGCACACCAGCAATGGCCAACTGCTCTGCTCTGGCAATGGAAAGCCAGGCACAGCATATGGTGCACGCCCTCAATGTAACAAATCATGCCTGGAGACTTTTCCAAAGCTTGCTTGTCAGTGCATGTTTAGAAGTCTGCTTCCAGATCACCAAGTAAATCATGCCTGGAGAGCCAGACACAGCACAACAAGCATGCCTCCAGCATTCATTCACGCCTCAAAGCCTGCAGCACATGCTCAGGATGCTCAGAAAGCTGCGTTTGTGAGTTGTGAGCGGCATTAACATACCAAAGTTGAGGCACATCGATGTTAGTGTCATTGATGACAATTGGTGCAGAAGCTTGACACAAATGCTCTGCAAATTGATGCTGCATGCAACATGCCGGTTGATTCAGCTGCAGCTGATGTTGATGCAACCGTAAAACTGACCGTCCCAATGATTCAATGTATATGGCTGGAGATAGCAGGCACATCCTGTCTTTGGATGCTATCGTGGCTCTGTGCAGGCTGCCATTGTCCACAGCAAGCCTTGCGTGGCAAATTGTTGGCAGCAAATGTGTCGCGATCACTACTCACAAGACGCAGTGATACTTCTTCCTCTGCTTTAGCATGCAACTGCAGTACGAAGAGTGGACACTGAAGCAAAGTTGAGAGCACTGACCTTTGGCACTGCATGAGGGCATGGACCACCAGGATGACTCAGACTCTGCAAATTTGCTGACACACTGCTCGCTATGCTGGCCTGTACTGCTGATTTGCGCCAAGTCTGGCTGTCCCCAATCTGAAAAGCACTGCCCATGTGCGCCCCAATGACTCTTCATGCCCTGCTGCTGCTGTCCTTGTTGCTGAAGCTGTTGTTGCTGCTGCTGCGCATGTTGTGACCTTTGCGCCTGCTGGGCATGCTGTGAACTCTGCCCCTGCGGTGCATGCTGCCCCTGCTGGGCATGCTGTGACACCTGTCCCTGCTGCGCATGCTGTGACCGCTGCGCCTGTTGGGCATGCTGAGTTCCTTGTGCCTGCTGTTGCCAGCTGCCATCCCATGTTGGCTGATCCCAACTTGTGAATGCCTGAGGGGCTGCCTTTGGCATTGACGGCATTCTACTGAACACAGCAGTTGATTCACTGCTCAGATGCATGCAACTGCTGCCTGTGGTCACGGACCAACTCCACCCTGGAGTCTGCTTGCTCAGCTCAGACCTCATTGAGTCATGAGGCAGCGAGCTGCTGCGGGCTGACTCATCAAGCTGTGAAGGCAGTGACACCCAAGTTGCAGGCTGCATGGGTTGACTCATGTCAATACTTGTGCAAAAGTGACTAATGGATGCGTCCAACAAGTCAGCTGCCATTTCCATGCTGCTTAGGTCGCAGCTGGTTGCTGTACCCAAGTCTGACTGATGATGAAGGCAATCATTGGGGCGCATGAAGTCCAGTGAGGGAGTCAAACCAGGCTGTGTGAATTCTGGCGACATCAGGAAGCTTCCAGGAGGCATCGAGATAGGGCTAAGCTGCTCATGCATAGTGTCACGTGCTGATTGAGTTGTATAGAATGACTCATTGACATGACACACTACAGCGCTGTCAGATCTGTGCTGAGCTGAGTCCGGTTGACACAAGCTAAGCGCAGGCAAATAGCAGAACCCATCTGAGCCTGCTGCTGTAGTTGCTTCACACTTGACATTAGACTGAGTGGACGTGCTGGGCAATGCTGGCTCAGCGGCTATCTCTGATTCTACTTCACTTGGACTGGCACTCTCGTCCTCGCTGACACTGTCTACGCCTACATCAAAGGCTGTTTCTGCTGCCGCTGCTGCTGTGTGCACCTCCTGCTGTTGTCTCTCGCATGGGTCCAGCTCCGGAACCTGTGCTGGGTCTGGCATTCTGCTTGACTCGTTATTCAAGATGGCATCTGCTTGTTTGTTGGCTGCGGGAGTGGCATAAGTAGCAGCAGCAGAGCCAACAGCTTTGTCTTTGCAAGGCGCTGAAGCAATGTCTTTTGGCTTGTCTTGTGAGCTGCTTGCAGATGGAGGGTTTGCTGTGCAGTAGATGCGTGGCAAGGCTGACACAGCAGAGCGCAGCACCACAGCTTCTGAAAGCTTGGCTACATCTGCGACTGCAGCTGATTCTGTCTTGACAATAGGTGCACCTGTCAAACACAGACATCCTGTTGGTAGCTTGCACTCTTAGCCTGAGTATTGTGGGCTTCGATGCAAGGCAGCTTGCGTCGGGACCGATGAGATTGGCAGCCCATGAAATCAAGACACCTTGTCGACACAATCATTCTGATCATGCTTGCCACACATCTGCAGCAGCTTGTAGAACCTGCAAGATTCACACATGTTGAAAGAAGCAGCTACAGCGTGCATCATGGTGTTTGCACTGTGCGTTGCTGTAGCAAGCTGCATGGCGCATTGTTGCTGACCATTGAGCAGCAGCACCAGACAGTGTGCCGACCGGGCAAGCATGACTAGTACAGCATGGCACTTGCTCCATGTATGGCTGTAGCAAGCCGCATGATGCATTGGTACTGACCATTGGTGTGCAGCATCAGATGCTGTATGATTGGCAAGCGTGAGTAGTACAGCATGGCACTTATTCAATGTATGGCTGTACAAAGCTGCATGATGCATAGGTACTGACCATTGGTGTGCAGCACCAGACACTGTGTGAACCCAGCACGCGTGACTAGTACAGCATGGCATTTGCACCATGCATGGCTGTACGAAGCTGCATGACGCATCGTAACTGACCATTGGCAAGCAGCATCAAACACTGTGACAATTTGACAAGCATTGTAGTGAAGTGACGTTGTAGGGACTATATGCATATGCATGTAAAACTTACATGTGTCATGAGGAGCATTTGCGTTCTGCCGATAGAAGCTGAGCTCGTCTTCCTGTTTTGCCAACTTTTCTGACAGCTGTGCATTCTTCTGCTCTAGCTGGCAAAGTCTCACCTGAAGGTTGTGCAGATGCTCCCTTTTCCTGGACCTGAATCAACAGACATGAACCTGTAAAACTCAGGACAATCAGCAAGGAAGAGAAGCTGGCAAAGCTTTGACTTATACAAGCAAGGAGGCTTTGCACAGGATCCTGGCACATCCAAGCAAGGGCAAGGAGAAGGATATGAAGAATTACCTCGAGACAGAAGCGGTAGCCCTGTTCTTAGCAAGCCGTCTTTGCTTTTTCTCCTCAGCAAGGGACAGTGCCTCACTTGCTGGCCTCTTTTGTGGCCTTGAACACTGAGCCTGGTACTGCTGGTAGTCGTGGAGAGCTAACGTGTCGCGGGAGGAGGTGGTGGCAGCTTTGGTGTTGCAAGACTGACTGGTCACGCTACTGTTGACGTGCGTGAAAGGCATGGAAGAATGAACCCGCTGCCAGTTGCAAAGTCTCCCTGCGAAACAGCCAACCCGTCGTGTGCTTCAGCTCTTGAACAACCAGATGCTCGTTTGAAAATTCCGTGTGCCTGTGAACCTTGCTGGACGGGTTCAAAATTGAGAGTCAAGCGCGACTGTGCGTACGGTGTACCTGCTAAACAATGGCTCCTGAGCCCAAGAGCTCTTGCTGTACGAGTCCGGTCGGCCTTGAAGGACCTCAGTTAACCGACTGTGTATTGACTCGCGATTTAAAAAATGCTCCTTACAAACGTCAGATCCGTAGTGATAACAGTCCGATGCAAGCTGATCCTGTCACGATGGCATGCCGCTGCTTGACCCGAAAGCCGGCAGAACTTGCCACACCTGTCGCCGCTGCTCAGCTTGGACAGCTTTACGGCTCTGTTGCTCGCCAGTCCACAACGTCGCGGCGGTCAACAGGCGATGCTGTTAACACAGCCGGCGCCAAGCTCGCTTTCATGTGTCATAATCAGCCTGTACAGCCCCACATGCTTCACATGTTCTGTACCTCTTGCATGTCACCAGCATTGCAGCGCTGTTTTGGCCTTTCCTTGCGCTAGCGGCAGGCATATAATTATGGGCTAAGGCGCTCCACATGAAGGCACCCTAACCGACAGTCTCTTAAGGCAGAACATTCGATGCCTTTTGCACTATTCTGGCCAGCATCAAAGGAAAATATGTCCTCAGGCAGCTCCTTTCCTGATGCAAAATGTAATCCTGGTGTCCTCCACTTGGTGTTGGTGCTGTTGCAGGACAGGCTGCAATGCAGCAAAGCAATCTGCCTTAGACAATTTCCTTCCATGCCACGTTGCAAAGGCTCCATCACCCAGCAGCCCAAGACAAGTTGGCGCTATGTCATGTGGTGTGCAGGAAACAAGACCAGCAGCACTGCGCAAGCATGCTTGCCATCACCAATGCCGAGGTCAAAACAGTTGGCATGAAGGAATTATTTGACTGCACAAGACTGCAAATTCACAGCTTCAATGACTGTGATGAAATAAAGTGACGTGCACTTCAGTGTAAGCCTGAAGTCACAACACAATCAAGCGGCGTCTAGTCAAATTTGTAGCCTTGAGCACAGTCAAGAAGGATGTCACGGCAAGGCACCAGGGCTCCAAGTTTGATACAAGCCAGGAAGGCCCCACTGAGCTTCCTGTGAAGAGAGTATGCCTCTTCAGGAGGAGCAGTCAACCTATGCTTCAGCATGATGCCTCCTAAGGCTGCAATCTTGCGGGACAATGCGCTGTGTTTGGAGAAGTCGTACAGACCCTCAGTGGAGAATGGCTGACCCACAAGGTAGCCAGCGTCACAATGAGCATCCAGCATGACCTTGGACTCATCACCTGAAAGGACAGCATTCACTTTCAGGATACCAGCATGACACCTCCTAAAGGTGCAGTCTTGTGACACAACGCGCTCTGTTTGCAGAAGTTGTACAGGCCCGCTTTGGAGAAGGGCTGACCCACAAGGTAGCCAGCATCACAATGAGCGTTCAGCATGACCTTTGACTCATCACCTGCAAGGCAGCACCCATGTTTTGTGGCAGTTGCTTGTGAGTGCTTTCACGATACTGGCATGACGCCTCATAATGCTGCAATCTTGCGGGACAAGGCGCTGTGTTTGGAGAAGTCGTACAGACCCTCTCTCAAGAAGGGCTGACCCACAAGGTAGCCAACATCACAGTGAGCGTCCAGCATGACCTTTGACTCATTACCTGCAGGCCAGCACCTGTCATTCACAGCATTCACTTTTGAGCACTTTCAGGGTATCTGCAGCAGGCCTGCTACTGCTGTAATCTTGCGAGGTAAGGCACTGCGTTTGAAGAAGTTGTACAGACCCTCTGTGGAGAAGGGCTGACCCACAAGGTAGCCAGCGTCACAGTGAGCGTCCAGCATTACCTTTGACTCATCGCCTGCAGACCAGCAGCAGCACTGTTAGAGAAAGTGGATTTGTTTTTTACTGAGCGCTTTCAGGAGTGTGCATGTTGCATGCATTGAGGACACCTCGAAGGCATTGCAATACGACTTGCATTGATTGTAGCCTGGAGCAACATCCGCACAGGCCCTGCACTCTCTTGCTTGACTTCACTTACGCGCATGTCATAAGTTGCAGCACAACCTAAGCAACCATGGGGTCTCAAGCATTAACAGCAGAAGCCAGCCAAGTGAGCGTTGACTCCCATGCAAAGCAGCAGCAGCCACCCAAGGGACCGTTGAGTCTCATGCAGTAGCGGCAGCGGCTCACCTGTAAGGAACTTGAGTCTTGTAGACCGCAAGATCACTTCCTCCCTGTTCTTATCAGCACAGGCAAGCACCATACGCAGGTAGTCATCCACAAAAGGCTTTGGATACTCCTTGGCTGCTCCAAAGTCAATCAGGTGCAGCTGATCTGCGTGCTCATCATACAGAAAGTTCCCCCAGTTGGGGTCTGTCTGCATGAAGCGCCAGTTGAACAGCTCCCGGATTGTTAGGCGAAGCAGTAGAGCACCCACGTCATTCCGGATGTCCTGTGACATGGTCTTCACCTGCACCACATGGGAGCACTTGGCCTTGTATCATTATCATTGCAGCATTTTTGGCGTGTTGAATGTTTTCATACAGCAAGTTCCTGCTGCTGTTATCTGTCGACATGAAGCGCCAGTCGAACAGCTCCCGGATTGTGAGGCGAAGCAGTATAGCACCTACGTCATTGCGAATGTCCTGTGCCATGATCTTGACCTGCACCACAGCGCCTGTTGTGGTATTGATGCAGCGTTATTGATGTGATGAATGCCGTCGTACAGGAAGTTGCCCCAGTCGGGGTCTGTCGGCATGAAGCGTCAGTCAGGCAGCTCCCGGAGGATTGTGAGGCGAAGCAGTAGAGCACCCACGTCATTGCAAATATCCTGTGACATGGTTTTTACCTGCACCACATGGGATCACCCATTGTTTTGTCAATGCATAAGTCAATTGGTATTAATCTCTGAAAACAATGATCACCATTGTCAATGACATTGAGACTGCTATAGTGATAGCTTCAAGTGCAGAAGCGCTGAAGTTCATCAGGAATGCAGCATCTGCTTGACGCTTAGATCATAGCATATCAAATGGAATGCTGTACGTAACGCCGTGTGGATGCTAGCAAGGATAGAAGTATGTTTGCATCCCCAATTTCAGGCCATGGACCCTTGACAAGTGCATGTTGTACCTGTCAGCAAGCATGAATAAGGCAAAAATTACCTTGTCAACGTGTTTTCTCAACCTTTGTGTGTAAACGCATTGCAAGTGCATGATGTCACTGTCAGCAGAAGTGGATCGAGGCAAAATTCACCTTGTCAATATGTATTCACAAAACTTTGTGTGTAACTACATTGCAAATGCATGTTGTCACTGTTAGCAGGAATGGATTCAGGCAAAGTTTACCTTGTCAATGTGCACTCCAGGAACCCATTCACTGGTGATGACAGTTTTGCCTGAAAGCTCGTCTATAGTGTCCGGCACATTGAAGCTCTCTGCCAAGTCAGGGTCGCTGCTGATGAGCTTCTTAAAGCGTTTCTGGCAGCGCGCCTCGTACTCATAGTCACACTCCATGGCAAGCTCTCGCTTGGCCACCTAAAGGTTCAACACAACTCATTTGCAGATGCTCTCTGCCAATTTGGGGTCACTGCTGATGAGCCTTTTTGAGCGCTTCTGACAGCGTGCCTCAATCTCATAGTCACACTCCATGGCAAGCTCTCGTTTTGCCACCTACAGCCATTTGCACACGTCAGTTGACGCGGGAAACTTGTAGGTGTCATTTAGAGACCAAAGTCACAGCTGCAAGTTGATGCAGGCATTGCAATCAATGCAAACTTCTGGAAAAAGAGCTTTCCAAGGCGTGTCTGGCCAGGCTGATGGTCCTTGCATCAATAGGGATGGTAGGTGACCTGAACAGGTGCTGGTATCATTCATGCGTGGTGAAAGCTGAGCATAGGCAGCAAAGCATGTGCAAGGCTTACTTCATTCATTCATTCATTTCCTTATAGATGTGGGCTAGGCAGGAACTAGGTACCTACAGAAGCAACCAAGTGTCTCCCACCAGTTCGATCATGTGCTAAACCTAAACCAATTATATTGGACATGAAGGGCGGAGAGGTCGTTGTACACAGTTGACTGCCAAGTATCTCTGGCAAGTGACCCTTGGCCTGAGTGCCCAAACATACATTGATAAGGCAGTCTGTCCTGTGACATTCGTGCTGTGTGACTAAGCCATCTAAGCCTCCTGTGGGCAACAACCTGATCAAGGCTAGGCAGCTTGCAACGGGTCAAGGCTTACTTCACCTGCTTGTTCAACAGGCCCTTAGGCAGCACGTTGGCAAAGGGTTACAGACCCCTGACTTTGGACTGTATGAGTGCCACAGTTGACCTTACTCCCATGCTTGCAGTCACAAGCATAGTGCCTCACAGCACAAGCAGCAAAGCATGTGCAGGTCTTGCTTCATCTGCTTGCTGAATGTAGACCCTTTGGGCAGCAGGTTGGTGAGGTTGTCAGTCGAGGCAGACTACTTGACTATTGCAGTTGCCCTGACTCCGATGTTCTCAGTCACAAGCATCATACTACTTGACTGTTGCAGTTCGCCCAAATCCCATGTTCACAGTCACAAGCATCATACTGCTTGACTGTTGCAGATGACCTCAGTCCCATGTGCTCAGTCATAAGCATCATGAGAGCACAGGCATCAGAGCAGGTCCTAATTCAGCTGCTTCACGCGCATAGAGATGCTTAAGCAGGTTGACGGTTCTGAAAGTGCAGACTGCTGAGTTCAGACTTTATGACTGCCGCAATTGGCCGTCACACCAGGAATGCAGTCATGAGCATTGTGGTTTGGAGCATAGGCATCAAAGCAGGTGCAGGTTCTACTTCAGCTGCTTGCCTTGCGCAGAGATGCTTAAGCAGCAGGTTGACGATGTTGAAAGTGCAGACTGCTGAGTTCAGACTTTATGACTGTCGCAAATGGCCGTGACACCGTGAATGCAATCATAAGCATGATGGTTTGGAGCATAGCCAGCACTGAGTGTGCAAGTCTTACTTCAGCTGCTTGCTCCACATAGAGCCCCTTTGGCAGCAGGTTAGCAATGTTGATGAGGCGCATGAGGTTGTCAACATCACTCTCTATGCTGCGCGCGACACCCGGGTACTGGATCTTCATGGCAAAGCGGCGCCCATCGTGCAGCTTGCCACCATGTACCTGTTGGGCAAAGCAGGAACTCAGTGTGTGAATTTGTCAGCGTCACTCTCTATGCTGCGAGCCACACCTGGGAACTGGATCTGCATGGCAAAATGGCGCCCAACATGCAGCTTGCTGCCATGTACCTCTTGAGCAAAGCAGAAGCTCAGTGTGTGACTGCAGTCCATGATTGTATCAAGACCTCCAGCTTATTGGCATGTCCACAATGGCAGTAGCACAGCAAGCATTTGTCAGGCTCAACCCAAGCAAGATACACCCTTGTCTGGTCAAGAGACACCTTAACCTGTACTTTCACACATTGTTATGTGCTTTGAAGCCACAAATTTCTATGAGTCGCATCTGATTCCCAAGCTGAAAACAAGAGTTGACGACTGATTGACTGATTGACCCACTGATTGACTGACTGACTGATAGACTAGTTCGTTGATTGAAGAGGCTGACCTGTCCTATGGAGGCAGCAGCAAGGGGTTCATCCTCAAAGGTGGCCATCTTGGTACGCCAGTCTGGCCCCAGCTCTGCAGCAATCACCTTCTGCAACTGCCCCTGGGGCATCACATCTGCTCCTGCCCTCACGCGCTCCAGTGCTTGCTGGAACTGCATCATGCCGTGATCAAGTTGCTGTCAGCCTCAGAGTGAGCCCATGACCAACAACGCTTCGACTATTTGCTGTTTGAGATGGGTCAAACATGGCACTTGTAAGGGCAGCAATTGTGGCAGAGCTGCGGCCAAAGTCAGGACCCAGCTTTGCAGCAATCACATCCTGCAACTGCCCATGGGGCATCACATCTACCCTGCCCCTCACCCGCTCCAACGCTTGCTGGAACTGCATCATGCCATGATCAATTTGCTGTGTTTGCTAACGGAACAATGCCGTGAACACTTTGCTAAGGGAACCATGCCGTGGATGCTTTGCCAAGGGAACCATGCTGTGAACACTTTGCTGTCAGTGTCGGCCGATGGCAGACAGTGATTGAGCTGTTAGCACTTGGAGATGCGCCGCATGTGGCTCATGCAAGAGCAGCAGTTGCTGCAGAGCTGGGGCCAAATTTGGGCCCCAGCTCTGCAGAATGCATCCTCTGCCCCTGCCCTTTCCCGCTCCAAGGCTTGCTGGAACTGCACCAGGCTTGAACTCTTTGCCAGTGCCAGAAAATGCTTTGAAGAGTCTGCTCAAAAAGAGACGCCATGGCACGCGTAGGAGGGGTCACGAACTATTCTCAATGTGCCATACCAAGTCTTGTCGATGGTAGATGAGCTAATGGACATGCAACAGCCTGAAGCAAACAGGCTTACCCTTTGCAGCATGCTGTTGCCCCTGCTGTACTGTGTGCGTCCAGTGCCGGTTGGCAATGCAGTTTGAGCACTAACAGGCAGCGCAGAACAAGACACATAGGAGATTCGGCGTACTGAATGCAGAGCAGCATGAGCAAAGTGGTCAAAACGCCTGCCTGCCGCGAGAATGAGCAGCGGCACAGACCAAGGCATTAGCTTTGAGAGTGCAGTCATCTGAAAATATGACTACACAGATTCATGCAGCAGAGATGCCAAATGAACCAGTTGCAGCTGAGCCTCCGTTAGTGTCTTGGTCTTTACCCTTTTTTTCTTGTGTTTTGAACCATGAACTTGTGACCCATTGGTCAGATTGGGTGATCTCATTGCATGGCATGTCGAAAGGTAGGCTGCTGTGTATGCCAAACATGCCTGCCCTTGTGGCCAGGTATGGCAGGTGTCAAGAAAAGTTGGGCCCAAAAACCCCCGACTGACCTGAGGAGGAAGAACACCTTCATCCTGGATGGACAGCATCTGTCCCAGCTTCAGGGCAGCTCCACGCATGCGGCACAGGGCTGTTGCCAGTCTCTCAGCGTTCTTGTCGGTCAAGTAAGCGTTGAAGCCTTCCTGCTTGGCCTTGTCCGAGGGCGCAAAGTAGTTGCTGACCTACAACAGCCAGCAAGATCGCTCACCACCACTAGGCAAGGCGTCAAGTAACTGCTGACAATGTATTGCTGTCAACCTCTCAGCTTTCTTGTCAGTCAGGCAAGCTTTGAAGCCTTCCTGCTTGGCCTTGTGTGAGGGCGCAAAGTTATTGCTGACCTGCAACAGCCAGCGTCAAAGTATGTGATTCCTGGCCACATCTGATAGCTTGAGATATCATCTGTCAGGTAAGCATTTGAGCCTTCCTGCTCGGCCTTGTCTGAGGGCGCAATGTAATTGCTGACCTGCAGAACACAACCTTACCAGATATCAAGCCGACATTAGAGTGGAACTGACCAGAAGACAAAAGAATCTTGTATGCCAGCTGCTTCCAGGCGGAATGCAACAGCAACATGCAACTTAGGAAGTCTCATATGCTGTCAAAGACCAAACTGGCAACAATACCAGCGAAATCTTGCATGTTTGCAAGACGACCCATCCTTTTGAGGGCCACGTTTTTTCAATCTGTTTGTGCCCGTTTTATTTCTCCTATACTACCCTCATGGAAAGCTCCTGTTAGCAAGAATCAGGCAGGGAAATCACAGACTGACCGAGTCTTGCATGCTGCCAAAGATCAGGCTGGCATCCATGCCAGTCAGCGCCAGTCGGTAGCAGAAAAGCTGTAGTGCCAAATCCATTCAAGACACAAAGCAGACAATGCATTAATACTGACCGAGTCTTGCATGCTGCCAAAGACCAGGCTGAGACCCACACCACCAAAGTCTTACAGGAAAGTTATTTTCAGGCAGGCATGAGGCAGGGAAAAGGGACTGACCGAGTCTCGCATGCTGCCAAAGACCAGACTGGCACCCATGCCCGCAAAGCCTGCAGCCCTGCCAAAAGCGCTGGACGGCACTCTCCGCTCCCTCAGCTTCTTCCTCACCTCCTCCTTCTGCTCACTGATCTGCAATTCAAGAATGCAAGTGAGCTCTAATTCCTCCTCAAGTGTGCAATAACATCACTTGTCTTGCGCTTCAATGCACCAACATGATGCCCGGTGTTGCAAGCTGCTGGTCAGTACAGTCGCTGCTGCACAACAAATTGTGCAGTCAGGCTGTCGCAGAAGCTGCATGATAGAGCACAAACACAATGTCAGATGGATCTGCAAGCTGCTAGTCAGTAGTGTTCATCATTTCACATGAGACTGTAGAATTAGGCTGTGTCTGCTGTCAAAGCTGCACAAGAAAGTACTAGAACAACAATGCAATGTTTACTTGAAGGCAGGCCGCAGATGCATTCATCAGCACTTCTGCTTGCATCTTCACCTGATCTTTGTGGAGCTTTAGCCTTTCCCTATGCCTCTCCTGCATCAGCCTGTGATATTCTCTGTGTTCACTTTGGGGGGCATGGGGAGGGGGTGGGGATGGAGGTTGGGTAGGCGCAGTCTGAGTGTTGCTGTCCAAGGTAGCTCCCACGTCAGATGGCATGCTGGGGGCCGCAGCTGTGGCAGTTGTTTCTGCAGCTGTGGCAGTGGGGTCAGACCTGACCCCAGGGCCTGCAGCTGCAGGAGGTGGGGCTGCTGATGGAGTGGCATTGGCTTCTCTGCTGGCTGCATCAGCTTCCCTTGCAGATGTACTGGGCTGCTGCCTACACAGCAAGATTGTGAGTTTCCAGCTTGCCTGATGCTCATCCCAGCAGTATGACAGAGGAGACAGGCAATGGGGCCTTCACATCAAATCCACAGTTGAGAGCACTAAAGGCAGGGCCAAGATCCAGCTGACAGAAGACTCTTGACTGTCAGATTGCTGTCAGCTAGATCTTGATTTGCTGAATCTTGCCCTGCTGAATTTGCAGACACCTGGCAACACGGCCATGCAGGTGTAGGTAATGCACCTGTCAGCTTCATTGGTCCTGGCAATAATTGTGTGCACCTCGTCTTCTGAGACTGATGTGGGGTTCTGTGGGTCATCCCGAAGGGCAGAAGGGGCTGCTGTGACAGGTTGAGGCTGAGGCGGGCCATCTGGGTGCAGTGACTGAGATGCTGTGGCACCCTCCAAGTGCTGCTTGGCCTCTGGTGTGGCTGCTGACTGTGACCAACCAGGAGCAGCTGCTGCAGGAGGTGCTGATGAAGCTGATGGTGCAGCTGCTGCAGAAGGGGCAGGCGGCACTGGGGCTGCTGCTGGCACAGCGTCTACTGACGAGGCTGATGGGTACACACTGATGGGCTGTTGCGTCTGAGCATGGCTGGCAGGTCCACCTGCTGCTGCCTGTTGAAGCTGCTGCTGCAGCTGCAGGATCTGTTGCAGTGTGTTCTGGATTTGCTGTTGGGATGACTGGGCGGCAGACTCTGTGGCTTGGTAGACTGCTTGCGGCCCTCGGGGCACCGCGTTTACAATGCCAGCCAAGGCTTGTGCTGCTTGCTGCAGCTGCTGCTGCACATCTTGCAGAGACCTTGGGGGTGCTGTTGCAGCTGAGGGGGTATGAGCTGAGCTGGTGTGACTAGGCTCTGGCAAGGCGGCAAAAGATGCAGTCTGACGCTGTGCTTTGCCTGAAGTATTCAAGGAAGCCATTAGCAATTTTATACTGAGGCAAGTGGCAGAGGACTGGACAGGGCAGCAACTGCTCAGAAGTAAAGACAACGTCTTGTTCATGCAGTGGTAATACTTTGTGGTTGTAGTTGTCAGCAGCTTCAGGGATGAACGGCATGAAGCAGTCTAAGTTGACAGCAGGTAAAAAGCTGGTTGTTGCTGCATCGACCTACCTGCTGGAGCAGCTTCTGCCTTACTGCCACTGCTAAGCGTGCCTTGTCCCCCCTTTACATTGAAGGTGAGCATTCTGCCACGCACTGGCTCAGCTGCTGGCTGCCTTCCAGCAGCTGCACCAAACTCCTGTGACAGCTTCACACTGCCTGGCAAAGCGTCTGTGGCCTGTTGGAATGCTTGTGCACCTGTCTGTTGAGCTCTTGATTGGCCTTGGTGGAAAAGCGCTTGTGCATTTTGTACCCCACCTGCAATGTGATCATTAGCTGACATTGGCTGGGGTGCGGGCCAAGTACGCTGGTTTGTTTGAGAGCTGCGGTTATAACATGCGCGCTTTTTTTGCGCAACATGATCACTTGGGGGTGTTTCACTATGTCATAGACTGCCTGAATTTCATGGACATATAGTCATTGCCACAGTGTGGCACATGTGATCAGCCTTGTTGGCTGGCTAAAGCATGTAAAATTATTCTCTCTCTCTCTTAGCATCTTGAGTGTATGGTATTGCCTGGTGGAGAATCAGAACAAGCAGTGACTGAGCCTTTGGTACCATCATGCCAAGTCGCACGCAATGGCAATCTGCAGTGTCAGCAGCAAAGCAGTAGCTGACCTTGGAGCGTATCAGACAAAGAGCTGGCAGACTGAGCGGTGTCGCTGGTTGCATGACCCACAGCATCTGCCACAGGCTGAGCTTGATGCCTCGCAGCGTCCGCAGCAGCTTTTGCTGCACGTCTGATTTCGCCACGCGTTGCATGCTTCAGCACCTCGCTGCATGAACGCCATCGCTCTCATCAGCTACCATGGCATCACAGTGTACAGCCATGCCTACCAAAAGGAGGCTGACACATGTGACACATACCTATCAGCAGCTGTTTTTGCGGCAACCAAAGCTAAGCCGCGCAGGATTCTTTGCGCATCTTCAAAATGCTTGGGAGTAAGCCAAGACATACTGAGTCTGAATAGAGCCTAACCAAAGCGAGCCCTTGACACGAGCCAAGGTATTTAGGAATGACACAACCAATTTCGCACAGACATCGTGGTCCGCACGCACTGATTAGGCGCTGTGTGCACAACGCGCTTTGCAGTCTCAGATCGGTCAATGATGCCATTGCCACACATTGTGAGTGTCATGTCATAGAGTGGATCTACGGACTGCGAAAGTCTGTCACGCTTTGCGCTGAGTTTTGCAGTCAAAGGCTATTGCTTTTCAAGGTTCCTGCTACCAACGGCGGGAGAAGCAACGCAATGCTGACTTAAGGTATTTTGAGTGCTGTATCAAACAGAAATAGGGTTGTGCATCCGTAGGACTAGTCAGCAGTGCTTACACAACATTGTTCACATCCAGATTGCTACCTACATTTTAGCAGTTGCAATACAGAGATGGCTAAGTCTGCAAAAGGAAAAATGACCACCAAAGGCAGCAATGTCATGACTTCTTATTTAGCCAGCGCTTGCCGTGTTCTTGGCCTGACATCTTCAGCACAAGTTGGACCAGGGTAATAGCTGTATCTCGACACTGTCTGCCAGAAAGGACCCATGAAAGCCTGTGTAAGTCTACGCTGTGTCAAGTAAGATGAGCGAATATTGGCTTCATAAAACAAGTTCACAAATAAAGGGATCAAGCTGCATATGCAAAAAGCTGCAAAAGCTGACTTGGCAACAGCAATGAAAGACACAGGTCCTGAACGTGTCAACTCCTGTTGTATCCGCATGATAACATACATTTGAAAATTGAGGCCATGTAAAAATAGGTCTGCAGCAAAGCGAAATCCGGCAAAAGGTAATGACCAGCCATGTATACTGTACACAACAAGTGGGCTAGATACTAAAAGCATGCTGGACTGAAGTCCCTCTCGTGTAAGTTCCTCCCTCCCAACATACACGACCACAGTAAACATGCAAGCCAGAGCGTCTGCAACAAACAGTTTGATTTTTCTAGCTTCCACACAACAGACAGCAGGGAAGCGCAAGATTGCAACAGCATTGAAGCTATGCACCGTAGCCATCACGACACACAGTACCGAAAGAGCATGTCTGTATGGGACCAGCCTCACTTGGACACTCAGAAACCTTGTCAGCCAGATCAATCCCAGGACTGTGCTCAGCAGGAATGAGGGAACCCGGCAGCGGTATCCAAAGTGGCCTGCAAAGTCAGCTTCTAAGGCTCTGCTCTTGAAGTTGAGCGTTGTCATCAATGGCTGTCAGTGTCGCATTCCTCTGGCTGTGCTGCCTCGGCATCACTGCAGTGTCAGCGACGTGCAACACGACTCAGGCATTTTGGTTGGACTGGTCCTCGGGCCGCCACTGCCCCTTCGACAACAGCCTCCGGTGCTTGAGAAAGAACCCTGACTTGCTGCTCAGCAAATCTTGCTGTCTCTGTCGTCCCAACAAGGTAGCACCATTGCCCGCTTTGGTCCCTTTCGAAACGGAGACATTGCCAAAAGGCGTAACCTATTTTGCATAGCAGCTCCAGGGTTGTTTAGAAGGTCTCCAACGTATTCAGCAACTGGCATGTTCCGTAGTGCAAGCCTTCATCGCCTTTGAGTTCTTAGTCCTGTCTATTGTTTTGATGTCACAACGCATCGACTCTTCGAGGGCAGTCAGTGTGACGTAGCGAGCGAGATACGCGAAAGCAGTGCAGGCATGGCTCCAAGAAAACGTAAACATGCGAGCGAACGCACGACATCTGCTTCATCAGCCGAGCAGCACAGCACAAAGAGACGTCAGAAGTCGGCTAGTGACGACAATCACGAGCCCGAAATCAGCGACGATACTAAACAAGTAAGATACACCCGCTAAAAGCACCTTGAACCACAAGCAGACCCACAACACAGGGCAGCGACCGCATGTTCTCAGTACATTCAGCACACTGTGCGCTGAGTCAACGTCCCTTATCTCAGAAATAGTCAGCAGTTTATACGTTGATGGTGTCAGGCCCTGCAAGACACAATTATGGCACTGCTGCAAAAGCGCAAGCCTGGCTCAAGCTGCTGACCCAGTGAGGCGCCCAGGAACGTGCAGCCTGACAACTGGCGCCCTCTGATGTCAGCCACTCGAGAAGTAGCTAAAAGCATGGCAAGTGCTGGGTTAATCGAAGTCACGCAGAAGGGCAGTGTGGTCAATCTAGATGTTGTGCGGGGCCCGATAAGGCTCAGACTGCCCGTTGCAGACCCTGAGTAAACGTGTGTCTAGAAGATGTGACAGCTTGCAGCAATGGGTGCAGCTTTGTGACTTTGGCGCTGGGCAGGCACCATCGAAAAAATGACATTTGCATGCCAACTCTACTGCAGAGATAATGCAGATAGAAGTCTCAGTGGTGCTTGCCCGCTCAGCTAAAGGCCTTCAGCTAGCAGTTACAGGACAATTGCCCATACACATGCTGCACAGTACGCAGCTGTTTGTGTGTGTAGAAAGACAAAGGCTGTTGCCTGTTGTCTGAGTGCGACAAAATTTGTGTACCGGTACGCAGGGCGTACCCCTTCTAGCGAGGTGGTGCAGGGTGTAATTGATTGCACACACTCAACAGTGTTGCATTGGACTGTCTGCTGTGTTGCATTTGCAATCTAATACAGGCAGGCACAATTTGCACCACAGCGCCAGCATGATCAGCAAAATGCCAGTTGTGCCCGAGCAGCCTAACACCAGGGGTCAAGCGTACAGCACTATGCAAAGTTGACACTGAGCCATAACCGTCATGTCACAGCTGTGATACCGTGCACACGCGCAGCGAACTCAGAAAAGCCTAACGTCAGCATTGACTGTGCAGTCAATAGAAATCTTTGTTCCTGTGCAAGTCCAGTAACAAGTCATGCTCATGATGCAGTTTGGATTCCAAATCATGCAAAAGTTGATCAGCTTTGTCTACCATATGCACCAGGTGCTGTGCAGACCTCTTGTGCATGCCCTGATTGATATCAGAAGTCAACTGTTGACAGCTTTCGGTTGTCACATTGCCCCACATCGACCCAATCAAGAATCTCATGTAATCCAGATATGCTAGCTGGTAATGGTGACACAGCAGCTTGAAATCATATACTGTACCATTCAAGCCATGTTGCTGCCGCAGCTCATGATGCAGATAGTTGTAGTACGCCCTGCACACAACAGCCAGCTTTGCATGTGCAACAGCAAGCTAAAGCACACTGCGCAAGCTCGGCAAGCCAGCAATGTGAGCGCTGCACACACATCATCTGCTTCAGGCAGTTGCACCAGAAGCACTGTGCATGCTGAATATTCATGCTGGGCTGTCAACAAATCTGAAATCCTGAGTATTCCTGCCGGGCTGTCAACAAACCTGAAAGCTTGGTACTGTGCCATGCACTGGGAGCAATGCTGCATATATGCAGCAATCCGCTATGATAGTGCAGGCACATGATGCTCGCAGAGTCAGTACAGACAATACATGGCAGACATATCACAGTATAGGCACATGATGCTTGCAAAGTTAGCACAAGCAGTAAATGGCAGACAGCCAAAACACGCAGCATGCAAGCTCTGGGCCATTTGCTGCAGTAGATCAGGGTCCACTGACGGTCAATGGCAGGATGTGAGGGTATTCATTGACCAGTGAAAGCCGATGCCCAAAAGCTGATTGTGTCAGCAGAAACCCTGAGATGGTCTGGGTGCATAGGCACAATGACTGACAATTGCAGCCTGACCTCAGAAGCTTTTCTTCTTGACCCTTGATGACATGTGGTTGCACAGATGTCCACAGAACATACATGACATCAGTGACTCCCAAACCACCACCACACCACTGAAAGTCACATGCACCAACACTGGCGGTGCTTGTTTCAGCATTGGTTGCATGTTCAGATGCTGCCTCTGCATGCAAGGCAAGGGGTAAGGGGCACACGGCAAAAGCATATAAGAATAGGGTGTCCAAAGCAGGCAAACAGTGATGCTTTGAACTAGGCAAGAAAGAATGCTGCAAGATATTGTGTATGCTGTCTGGCAACGACAATAAGCAAACTTTCAACTGAATGTGTGACACAGAACATATGCCAAAGCATGGCAACGATCATGCGCAAACTTTCAACTGAATGTGTGACACAGAACATATGCCAAAGCATCATGGTAAAGTGCCAGAACATCAGGCAATTGGTCTCTGAGGACCAAGGGCAAGATTGCCCGTGCTGTTTTGCACTGTGCAAGCAATCCCCAATACATTACAAATTGTGCCTTTCAAGAATTAGTCAAAAAGCCCAGCGTAGACTTTTTGTAAACTGCAAGTCTACTGAGCAGTATAGTGGAACTGCATGATAGTGCACAACACTCAACATGAGCGCACTATCTGCTCTGTTGCAAACTTTGCCTAATGCTGCAAACAAACAGTTGACACCATGCACACAGGTAAGAATAGAGCATGATATCGCGCATCATATTCCAAAACATAGGGACTTCAACCTATCTTGATGCATACTCACACTGCCAGGCATCTTCAGCTGATGTTTTGCTTTGTACTGACTTGCAGGGGAGACGTCAGACATCTGCTGCTCAAGCAGAACTCTTAAAGCAGTATGGCACAAGATGACTTTGGGCAGAGCTCTTGTGAAGCAGTCAGTTGCTTCTGTATGCCAACCTAGCTGGAATTCGAAATCTCACTAGAAGGCATGTGAATGATGATGATCATAATGACGGTGATGAAGATATTGATTGCCATGGCGCAATGATGCGCCTGACCGAAGCAGAGCCACACCTGCAGTGGGATGGAAGAAGAATTTTGCATTCTTGAAGTCCCCATGCACAACAGTGTGCAGTGGAGTTGAGGAGTCCTCAGCGCGTGCTGAAGCCAGCATGACATGACATCTGGCAAGATAAGATGTGAACACTGATGATTACGATGCTGATGGTCATGGTGATAGTTGTAGCAAAGCCACACCTGCAGTGGGATGGAAGAAGAGGTTGGCAGTCTTGAAGTCTCCATGTACAATCGTGTGCAGTGGGTTTGAGGAGTCCACAGCGCAAGCTGACGTCAGCATCAGATCAATTTTGTCAGCCACAGCTTGAAGCCGCTCTGCCAGGTTCTGCAGCAGCAACACTGTTGCAAGTATGACTAAGCTCGAAAGCGCTACCATAAGCTTTGCCAGTCTGCTTGTGGCGCAAAAGCTCTGCATGGGACTGTGTTGCATGATCCTGGTGATCAGCTTGCAGCAAATTGTCGCAAATTGTCTGGATCTGCTGCCAGCCTAAAGTGACAAGAAGACTATCAGCCGCAGCTTGAAGCTGCTCGGCCATTTTCTGCATTAGGGACACTACTGCTTACTTACACAAGCTTTGCCAATCTGCTGGTGGCCTAGCATTTTGTTGCAAACTTGTGGACGAGCCAGAAGCATGCTTGGCCAAAAAACTTTTCAGTGAACTGTGTTGCAACACATGCAATCTTGCCATCACTTTGCAGCCCATTGGTGCAAGATTGGTGGCATGCCGTGCGATGTTTTCTTATGACATGCAGCCCACATTCATGACAGCGCGATCTTGCCTGCACAGATGGCCTGTGAAAATTCAGAAGTGTTCTGTTGTGATGTGCTCTGCTATCTCATGCAGACAGACATCAGGACAGCGCAAGCTTGCCTGGCCTGTTAAAAGTTCAGGAATGTTTGCTTGTGACATGTTGTGTTGTGGCATGCAGACCATGATCAGGGTAGCGCAAGCTTGCCTGCACAGACAGTTTGCTGAAAGTTTCAGGAATCTTACGTTGGGCTGTGTTCTGCTGTGGCATGCAGACAGATATCAGGATAGCTTGAACGTGCTTGCACAGATGGCCTGCTATAAGTCTCAGGAATGTTCTGTTGTGACGTGCTTAATTGTGGCTCGCAGTGCATGATCAGCACATCGCAATCTTACCTGCACAGACGGTTTGCTGAAAGCTTCAGGAAATGCAGTCAAGAAAGCCGAGACTGTTCTGGACCATTCCTCAGGCATCTTGGCCAAATCACTTCTCCGCTTCTGCAACGACCAATATGATCCCTGGACAACAGACAGATTGGTTGAGGCAGAACATTCAGCTGTACATTTATAGTTGTTTACACATTCCAGCACATGTGCCAGGTGTGTGGCCCAGTCCGTGAAGTCTAACATCTTGAAATGCCTGTCATACCAGTGCCCAGACAGAGGGTTCAAGCTGGGCACATTGATCTGTGCATAGTCACAGATAGTAATGCAAAGTCACAAATGGCCATGACAGCTTACTTCATGACTGCTGGAAACTGTGGCCCATTGCTTGCATGGTCTGCCATGTGGTTCCATCACAACATACCAGTCAGAGGTCAAGCAGAGCTCAAAGATCAAAGATTACCTGCAGCCAGATGCCTGTAGGTGGTTTTCCCCAGCATGTTGCGTGCATCTTGCTGAGCCATCTTAGAGCTAGCAGAGCCTAAACCATAACATACAGTCAACACAGGCTCTGTCATGTGCCTGCGTAGTGGTTATGTTATTATATCCAAAGCAGCCTTTACTCTGCACAAAAGGATCACAGGCATACAAGCTTTACTAAGTATAGTAAATTGGGTATTGCTAGCAAATTGCGGCGTATGCATGCTGGGCATGCAGTGTTGCCAACACCTGGGAGTAATCCAGAGCCAAAGCCTGGTGTGTCAGGCGAGTTGCATCACTGGTCACTGGCTTCGTCCAGCCTCGCAAGTCCTCCAATACAAGAATCAGGCCAGTGTCATCCAGCTGCCATTCTTGATACAGCAGCTCCGCGATTTTGGCTCCAGCCTAGCCACAGAGAACACTGATGTCACGGTCACAGAGCAGTCAACGCTGTACACTGACAAAAGTCACTGTGATGCAAGCTTGTCTTGTCGTGTACCTTTTGCAGTTTGTCCGCAAAGCCACTGTAAAAGCTCGTTTCGACTTTATAGGATTGAAGGCTTCTGACTCTATGCTCCTGATCTCTATAGCGGTTGGCGCGCAGGTCGACGACTTTGGCAACGACGTTGACATCTTCGACGTTCTCAAGCCTGCACGTACGCGAGCTGTGCTGCCGATGCTGCAGTCTCAGGCGTGCGACGCGCGAACGCTTACTCACGTGAGTAAGTACGGTAAGACGGAACTATTCTTTTGCTTGATGCCGCCGGAAACACTGCGAACAGCAGTGGGGCGCGCCGGCAACCTCACAGGATGGTTTGACCACCAGGTGAGACTGCTGAGCGCCTCGTATTGCATCTCTACCATAGCTATAGCAGAACAGGTGCATCTTCAGTGCACGCCATGACTAACTTCATCTTCAGGCTTCGCCCTTCAAGTCCTTTGGAGAAAGCGCAAGCGCCCTGCCTCAGGCTGGCCAAGTGCAGCGTCTTGACTATCTGTATCCTTGCAACAGAGCTTGGTTATCGTTTGCACAAGAACTCGCCTTTGATTGACGTCTCCGCGCAAAGACCAGGCGGGCCGCTTATAGCCAACTAGGCCGCCGGTGCTGCTTGATCGTGAGCGTGCTTCGCGCTCTTCGCCGCGCATCTGCTTCTTGGTGCTCGCCTGGAATTCCTACAAACACAAGTTATTAGCCGACGCTGAGTGCCGCGTCGCTACGTGTCACAGCGATGCAGGCCCGGCTGCAAAGCTGGGTCTGGCTGACTATAGCGCTCCTCCCTTTCTGCTGTGTTGTGTACAGCGCACGGCCAGTTGATGGCGATCAAAATGCAGCCGGCAGCGCACAGGTGTGTCCTTCTAGCCTGCTGTCTCAAGCTTTAAGCTGCGAAACTGATCTCTGACCAGCATGGTGCAGCTGGGCTCGGTGGCAGTCATGACAACATCATTATTGTGCTTCAGGCATCAACAGTCAATGACAGTGATGGCAGCATGGGTGTGGTTGTGGAACGCAACATGGACGCTCTTCAGGCCTTTGTCAAAAGCCTTCTCATGGTGAAGAGCACACCTATTTTTATTATTTGGTGTTGTAGCACAGCAGAAACAAGCGTTATCTCAGGCAAACATCATCAAGCAAGAAACATATCTGCTTCACATTTCAGGCTTTGGTCTTGATCAAGCACAGCACCATTGGCCATTGTCATAGGCAACTTGCATCAACTCCTTTGCACTTGCTTGCAGATCTTCATCTTGTTTGCACACAGGAAACAAGCATTACCACAGAGCAATCCTCGTCAACAAGACATTTCTTTGCATTGCAGATTCTGATGTTACTATAGCACAGCAGAAAGCACTACCACAGGCAAACCTCATCAACATGAAATCTTCTTTGCATTGCAGATCTTGGTCACTGAGCTAGGCGATGAGACATTCATCATTGCAGCTATCATGGCCATGCGGCATCCGCGCCTTGTGGTTTATGTTGGAGCAATGTCAGCCCTTGTATCCATGACGGTATGTAACCCATGCTTCATATGTTTGCCATAAAGAGCCCGTGTGTCCATGATGGTATGCAACCCACGCTACATGTGATTGCCATAAAGAGGCACAAGCAGCAGTCGTTGGCATTCTGCTGGGACTGTAGACAGCTGTTCACAAAGTTCAACCTGCCTTCAAGTCATGCAGCTGGTTGTGTACAGCCTGTCTTCAAATTGTTAGTTGTCATGTGGCTTGCATGTAATGCATTGCCCTTCCAAATGAGGATTTGGACATGCTGCCAGTGCTGTGATGTCCATGTAAGGTAGCATGCAAGACCTTCTGTTTGACATGCAGGTCATTTCTACATCGTTGGGGTATGTTCTACCCAATCTGATCTCACGCCAAGCCACGCAGCACGCTGCAACCGCACTGTACACCTTCTTCGGCCTGCGGCTGTTATGGATAGCGTGGCGTTCAAAACCTCAGGCATCAAATCAGGATGAAGTAGAAGAGATTGAAGCGAAGCTCGAGGCCTCAGAGCAGCAGCCCAGAACCAAGCTACAGCGGATGCTAAATCGGCTCTGTACTCCAGTCTTTCTTGAAGCTCTCATACTGACCTTTCTAGCAGGTCAGTGCCCTTACACTGTCTCCCAGGTCTCCAATTATGAGTACTGATTTACACAGCAAACTGGGTAAGAATCTTTGCAGCTGTTCCTGCTTGCAATTTGCAAATGCTGTCCTGGACCGATGTATAAAGTATCTGGTGATGCAAAAGTAAGTATGAATACAGAAGCAAAATCTGGTCAATAGGCAGAAGCAGTAACTAGCACAACATCCCGCCTGCATTGCAAGTGGCTATGCAGTACCTGATGTATGGGCAATAGCAGCAGCAAGCGCCTCATTACATCAAGTTTGGCTATGCAGAGTGGGGTGATCGAAGCCAGATTGCAACCATTACGCTGGCAGCCACTTACAATCCTTATGGGGTGACAGTTGGCGCCATACTAGGACACAGCATCTGTACAGGAACAGCAGTTCTAGGCGGTGAGTACTGGAGGCTTCTGACTTTGCACTGTACTTTGCGTTTGCCATTTCTTGCTGCAATATTGCAGATGCATGAGATGCTTGATGCCGTCAGCGTGTGCCATTTGTATTGTATGCATGTCAACTGTGTGCAACGCGTACACATAGTACTTGCGTAGCATGCCTCACAGTTGTGTGGACTTCAACTTGTTCAGTGTCACTGCGTGTTCTTTGCATGATGGATTGAAAGAGAGCGAACTATGTGGTCCCCTGCTGCAAGCATTGCACGCTTTGCTGGTGTTTTGAATTTGACACTTGACATGCAGGTCAGTTGTTGGCAATGCGGATATCGCAACGAACAGTGGCATTGTCTGGTGGAATGCTGTTCCTCCTGTTTGCTGGACACAACCTAATATATGGCAGCCATTGACATCCTGTGCAATGTCATCAGGCTACTTGTGTTCTCTTAATGTCGGCCTTGAGCTGTGTGTAGCTTTATTTCATTCAGTGACAGTGTTCAATAGCTAGTAGTACCAATGCATGTTTGCATCACTGTTTGCAGTGACTTGCAATGCACATCATATTACCCGATTCGTCCTTCAGCGCCACCCCTATGAACTCTTCACAAATGTTGAAAGTTTCAAACTTTGAAAGGGTTGGGCAAGCTTCAGGCTCTTCTTGTGTGATGATGCTCTTGTGCCAATTCGCATCGGAATGCAGCAGCTGCTGTATGATCAGGCCTGCACTGTCCAATCGCACCTTGAGCGCCCTGCAGGTTGTGTTGTCACCTTTGTTGGAACAGCTGCCGTGCAAAGACTTGCTGCAAGGGGCCTTCGAAAACCGAAGAAAAGGGAATCTAGGCAGCGCCGGGCTAGCTTCCTGCGCTGAACGGAAATGCTTTTGCGACCTTCACGCCTGAATACACGAACACGCTCGCGATTCAAAACGTCTCTTCGAGTCGTGACAGTCCTTGACTGATCGGGTGCGTTGCCAGCGTTGCCGCCATGGTCTCGCAAGAAGAGATTATGACCAGAATAGTGCCCAGCGTTGGAGTGGTTATCGGCACACTCATGTTCCTGTCGCCGTTGAAGGCCGTGCTTGACATGCGACGCAACGGACGAATCGGCGTAAGTCTGAGCGACGCGATCTGGCCTACTTGCTCCATTCTTGTGTGACCACAGTCGTCAGGTCTTCAAGATCGAAAGCGCACCTTAAACGGGCTTGCATAATGTCATACATTCGTGACCTGTTGCTGCTCAACATGAATTTCTTGCCTGCAGGATCTTAATCCAATCCCTTTCCCAATAGTTATTGCTAACTGTGTGGCCTGGGTTGCGTATGCTGTGGTGAACAAGGACCCTTATGTGTTTTTGGCCAATGATCCTGGGATCTTGCTGGGGCTCTTTTACACCTTGAGTGCATATGGGTATGCAGATGTCAAGGTATTGGTGTCAGCCTCACAAACATGTTGTCGCATGAGCTATGCATGCGCATTGAGAATTGCAGCAAGCACAAATGTGAACAGACATGACCCATTGCTTAATTCAACCCTATGAGTATGCCTTTGTGTGTCACAGAACTTACGCAAATGCTCTCAGCAAGCCGACGCTGGCCTGTGCTTACCATTTGAGGCATTGTCAAGGGTTTGCATGCCGTCACGCAAACTCCCATATAAATGCATGTGACAGCAAAGCTGCATATGAATGAATGCAGGACACGTCCACAAGCAAAGTCTTCATTTTATGGACGCCTGTGTCATGCACTTGCCATATAGATGCCTGTGACAGATCTATGCTGTATTTGATGCCTGTGACAACCCGCATGTGGGTGTCTTGCAGAGCATGCCCGCCAGCACACTCTTCGTATAGCTGCCTGTGGGGCCTTGCAGAGCACGTCCACAAGCAAACTCTTGAAATAGACGCCTGCGTCATGTGAATGTCATATAGGTGCCAGTGTCATGGCATTCTATGCTGTATTTGATGCCTGTGACAACCTGCATGTGGGTCCTTGCAAAACATGCCCATAGGCAAGCTCTTCATGTAGATGCCTGAGCCATCCGACCAGTTGAGTGCTTCTGTACGTACCTAGATGGGCCTGCTGAGCCTGCCTAGTCCACGCTTACAACAAATGAATGAATGAATCCAACCTGCATGTGGGTGCTTGCAGATCATGCTCACAAGCAGACTCTTCATGGTCACTGCCTATGTCATGTGCATGTCATATAGATGTGTTTGATGTGGCATACCTATGCCATATGGACTGCTGCGACAAGCTGCATGTGTGCTTTTGCGCGACATGCCCGCGAGCACACTCTTGATATGGATGTGCGTGACATCACAGGCGCATGCAGGTGCTTGCAGACCAGGAATAGGCTGGTGGCTCATTGTCCAAAATTCTGCATCCTCCACCAGCAAAGTCTGTTTACAATTGCTTCGGATATGCCATACCTGTGCAATATAAAGATCTATGACAAAGCTGCATGTGGTTTCTTGCAGACTAGGAATAGGCTGGTGGCACTGATCATGCTGTTTGGAGCAGCGCTATCTGGTGTAGCCCTCAGTGTAGCTGCCATGCCAATGAGTAAGAATGAGAAGATGCTGCTATGGTAATGCCCATGTCAATGAGATTTTGGCGTACCTGTGCACAGTCAGCTTGTGCTGCAATGAGTAAAAATGAGAAGATGCTGCCATGGTAGTGCCCTTGTCAATTGAACTTGTGCATACGTGTACACAATCGGCTTGTGTTGCATTGGGTGAGGCCAAGAAGATGCTTCCGTGGGAATGCCCTTGTCAGTTGAGCGTGTGCATACTTAAACACAATCAGCTTGTGCTTCAGCCTGCAGTCAATCTTGTTGCAAGCAGCACATGTCAGCAATAGAGGTTCCGCCTGGTCTGAGTGTCAGAGCTTGCAGTGTATGATTTAGCTACACTGTATTGCCAAAGTGATTGCATTCTTGGCTGAAATAAAAGTTCAAACATGATTGCGGTGCCATGGGGGTCGTCACCAAACCCCATTGCGTACATGTCAGGATCTTGTTTTAGCAAAGTTGACACGTCCAGGAGAAGTGGATTTGGTGTTGTCCATGCACTTTGGCTTCATTGCGTTTTGACGACTGGGATGCTTGGTGCTCAGGACTATCATGACAAGTGTGGTCTTGCAGATCTACTACTCAGCCCCCTTGTGACCTTGTGACAACTGGATGCTGTTTCGTTCAGGGGTATCACGGCAAACGTGGTTTTGCTAATCTATTACTCAGCCCCCCTGACAACGGTGAAGGAAGTTCTGGTGACACGTAGCTCCTCATCACTGTACTGGCCTCTGTGCATGATGAACGTGCTGAACGGTCTACTTTGGGTGGGCTATGGAAGGGTGAGTTACCTTCTGACACAGGCTATGTTGTGCTCGGTGCTCAGCATTGTATGTTTCCAGAAACAGTTCTTGTATTGCTCCATGGTTGTCTTCTGCTGGACGTAGTTCAGCATGTACTGGCCTCTGCGCATGATGAACGCGCTGAGCTGTCTACTTGAGGTGAGCTATGCAAGGGTGAGTCCCCTTCTGACACAGGCTATGATGTGCTCAGCATTGTATTTCCAAACACAGTTCGTGTGTTGCTCCATGATTGTCTTCTGTTGGACGTGATTCAGCATGTAATGGCCTCTGTGCCTGTTGAACGTGCTGAATGGTCTGCTCTGGGTGGGCTATGGCAGGGTGAGTCTTCTTCTGATACAGGCTATGTTGTGCTCAAAGCTTAGCATTGTATATTTGCAGACACAATTCGTGTGTTGCTGAAAGAGAACCTTCTTTTGGCCGCAGTTCAGCATGTATTGGCCTCTGTGCATGCTGAATGTGCTGAATGTTCTGCATTGGGTGGGCTACCTTTTGATACATGCTTTGTTGTGTTCCATGCTCACCATGCATATACAGTAAACTCTCTTTGTAAGGACACTCGATGTAAGGACAATCTCGATGTAAGGACAACGCCATTGGGTACCCATCACTGCATTCTGACTGCAGTGGTCCCTCTGAGTAAGGACAATTCGATGTAAGGACAAATTTCTTGGTGACCAAAGCGGTCGTTACAAAGAGAGTTGACTGTAGCAATATGCATGTGACGGGATGCAATGCGCAAGCTGCACAATGAGAGTCTCTTGTGAAACAATAGTCAGCATATTTGCTGTTGTATGCTTGCTCATGCCTTGCTGGGCAAAAGCCATGACATAGACCTGCATCAACTGGTGAATTTGACTCAAGTCAAGCCAGTCTCTGGCTCCATGTAGAGTTGGACCAGTCCTCAATGACAATGCAGCCAACTCACAGCAGCTTTACGGCTTGCTGATATGAATGCAGGCCACTCACAACAGCTTCATCTGGGCACCAAATGCAGTAGGAGCTGCCTTGGGACTTCTGCAGCTCAGCTTATGCTTGATCTTTCAGCGGAAAGTCAGAGTGGATCCTGAAGATGCAGCCAAAAGGGAACCTCTGCTAGGCCGAGCTGCAGAAGAGGAACGGGCCAACAGAGAAAGGCAGGATTTGTTGCATCAGCGAAGAGGTTCATCAGCTGCTGAGGATGTATAAAGGGTCACGCATTGCCATTATTTTTAGAGTCATAAGGCAGTATGCTGCAAACCTGCTAGGAACTTAGTTTTGGGTGTGAAAAGATTTTCAGAAATGTGTCATGTTAGGTGAAGATGCACTGCAGGGAAAGTTGGTGCTCAGTGTCAGCTGCTTAGCTGGACTAGAGTATGCTGCAGCTGGAATCAGTCACTTGCCGTACCCATGTTATAGGCCGCATTCAAGGCGCTCAATGCTTGTCTTAACAATTTGCACTTAGCTGTAGATACTGTTTGTCTGCAATGGCATGACTGCAGGTGTTTGTTGTGCATTTCATGCTTTGCCTCTTGACGCTTTTGCTGTCAAAGGCCTTCAACTCATTGCCATTTGATTGTCCTTCCATCGTTTTCAGCAGTGTTGTGTCAGTTAGCACTCTGCAATAAAACCTCGGCTCTTCAAGCCTTCATGTACATCCTGAATGTCAAGCTTGTTGGTCAAATCAAGTCGCCTTGTCAGCAGGTGCGCGTTCTTTGACGACTGCCGGTGCACTGAGCCCCGCAATTGCTGTGCCAAGTTTTGCCTGGCATAGGGTTTCTGGCAGGCCGGCAAAGCTGACCCGCCCCGTGACCTAATCGCCCTATAAGTTTGACCGGGAAGGCTGCAGCAAATTGACTGAACTTGCGCTGGCATTTCATGTTTACCGTCTGCACTCTCGAGGACAAAGTGCGTGTAAAGCCCTCAGACCTTGGCAAAACAACCATTGAAGCCGTCACCGCCGAAATCGAGAGGGTATACGTCGACAAAGTCATCCCTGATCTTGGTCTGGTGACAACAATATACGACATTCTTGACATACAAGGAGGATTCGTGTATCCTAGCGACGGTGCCGCTCACTTCGATACCAAGTTCCGCTTGGTGGTGTTCAAGCCATTCATTGGTCAAATTCTCGTTGGAAAGCTTGAGGCTTGTGACAAGTATGCTGACAACACTTTTGTGAGCTATTAGGGCCAGGAAGAATTGTACTGATGCGCCATTTGACCTGTAGGAACGGGTTGAAAATCAGTCTTGGCTTCTTCAACGACTTGCACGTTCCAGACTACCACTGTCCTGAAGACTACTGGTTTCATAGCCAGGATAGTCTGTGGGCATGGAAATATGAGAGCGAAGACATGTTTCTTGACTTGCAGGAAGACATCAGGTGCTTAGATAAGGCTTGCACCGCTGAAGATTGGATATCGTTTGCTGATCAGAAACAATATTTGCTCAATAGATATGCCATGTGCTGCTGGACTTATTGACTGATGGTGTCACTCTTCATGTCTCACTATGATTGCACAATGCATTAGCGTTCCATGTTGATCTTTTGTGGCTTTGTGAACAGACGCTGCCTGAACAGATGATGGCTGAACAGCTGCTGTCTGCCTTGCACTGGTGATTGACCTGATGACATTCACGCAAAAATGGCTAGCGATTGGCTGATTTGCTAAGTGTGCACATCAGAATGGAGCGCCTGTGCAGGGTGCGAGTGATGGATGTCAAGTTTCATCCTGTTCCAAATGAAGTCGAGCGTAAGGGGGATGAAACAGACCCTGACGTAGTACCAAGGGGGACTGCCGGCAACCCATACACACCCATGACCATTGTTGCCTCTGTCAAGGATGAAGGACTAGGGCTGGTCTCATGGTGGGGAGAGGAGGCAGAGGCAGCAGGTGAAGAAGAAGAAGCCTGAGGAGCAATATCTGGGGTGAAGAAGCCTGAGGAGCAATTTCTGGGGTGAAGAAGCCTGAGGAGCAATTTCTGGGGTGAAGAAGCCTGAGGAGCAAATTCCGGGCTGTGTCAGCTGCCAGAGGCTCCCTTGATGATGTCCAGCAGCAGAGAGTCACAATTTTGATCAAACATAGGTCTTCCAACAAAGTTCTGCTTAACCAGTAGGGTGAAACAAGCAACGCAGCCAACCCTGGGCCAAGTGTATTGCAATGGCAAAGCCCCTGTCTCTGTGTGACAGTGATTAACAATGTGTGCAGAGTGCTGAGCCAAAAATACATCGACAGGCAAGGTTCCGCAGCTTTTGCAGGAGCTTATTTTGCGTCAATACATGCTCAGACAGAGTTGCGACATGTGATGTCCTCTCATGGTGATGCACTCACGCAGCATGTGCTCAATTGCATCCTTCACAGATGACAAGTGCTACACTCAACCCTTCCAGCAAGCATGTGCGCAACTTGTGCATGCCAACAGCATAAGAGCTTGATGCATTTTGGAACCAGGCAGCTGTACCCCCTGAAGCATAGGCTTACATGAATTCTGCCCCAGCAACACATGTCAACGCATGCAGCTACTCACTGTACACCCAGACAAGGCCAGGTCAGCAAAGTTGGCAACCGCTTCATGCTCTACCAGATATTGGCTGCAGCTTTGCCAAATTGATGTATCATTGCTACAAAGGTGTGACAGTCTTTTGGCCACTTGCTGTACTAGAGTTTATACACAAAGCACTGAAGACTTTAATCTGCGCCAGGCTCCTTTTGGATTTATTTTTCTGTGTGACTATGCTAGTTTGGCTTCAATCTGGGCGGCTTCTTGAGCGCGCTCTGTAATGTCTCTGTGGCTAATTCATTGATGTTCTCTAATCTTGAAACATATTCAATCTGCAGCACGTGATGCCTGTCTTCAGGTCATGGTGACGAAGCTTTCAGGCAATAAGATAACAGTGGCGTGAAATGTAACAGACCCAACCTACTGGCAAACAACTGTACGTCTCCTTGTCACAGGCATGCTCGCAAAACTCTGATTAGTTTGCCTCACCTTGCATTGCAAAGGCTGTCCATGGGAATGCACCGTCTGGCAGTCTACCTGTTAATGCGTATTGCAAGCGCAAGCGTGAAGCATCATGCAACATCTATTTGACAAGCACAGAATCCTGATGGAAAGGGCATTACAACCTCAGCCACGCAATTCAATGCCCACACATGCAACCAACAGATGCAGCCAAAGCAAGTCTCAAGATGATTTATAAGAATGACACATTGCAGTTGGCTCTATCTGCTGGAGCAGCCAGACAGCATTTCCATTGCAAGAAACAGGTACAGCTATCAAGCTACCAAAATGCTATGCTATGCTACGCCATGCTACGCCACGCCATGCTATGATATGCTACGCTACGCTACGCCACGCCACGCCACGCTACGCTATGCTACGCCACGCCACGCCATGCCACGCTATGCCATGCCACGCCACGCTATGCCATGCCACGCCACGCTATGCCATGCCACGCCACGCCACGCTACCCCGCGCCGTGCCGCGCCGCGCTATGCTATGCTATGCTATGCTATGCTATGCTATGCTATGCTATGCTATGCTATGCTATGCTATGCTATGCTATGCTATGCTATGCTGTGCCATGCCATGCCGTGCCGTGCTATGCTCACCGCATCCAGGGCAGCTCGCTCCTGCTCAAATGCCTTTTGGGGGTCCTGACCCATCTGTCCCATACCCATAGTCATCTGCTGCTTCTGAATTTGCGTCTCATCAATGGTGTCTTCCTTGAACATCAGGCTCATGACGCCGCGCAGGCCAAAAAGCAGCAGCATGTAGTAGGACAGGCTTGTGAAGTAGGCAACGTCTAGTGATGGTAGGTCAATGCCTCGCTGCAAGCACAAAAGCATGGCGTCAACGTTTTGTGATGTCATGCTGGAAGATCAGACTCATGACACTGCACGCGCCAAATAGCAGCAGCATGTAGTAGGAAAGGCTTGTGCAATCGAAATCGTCTAGTCATGGCAGGTCAATGCCTTGCTGCAAGCACAAAAGCATGGCGTCAGCGTTTCGTGGTGTCATGCTGAAAGATCAGACTCATGACACTACATGCGCCAAATAGCAGCAGCATGTAGTAGGACAGGCTTGTGAAATCGGAGTTGTCTAGTCATGGCAGGTCAATGCCTTGCTGAAAGCACACGAGAAGTGCATTGAGGATGCGTCTGCGGTGGCACAAAATGGCTCTCAAAGCATTGTTTGGAGGCAGTCATTCTTTAACCACTTAACAAGTTGTTGCCTGAGTGATTGAGTGATGCAACTACGCATTCATTGGTCAATGTAAGATATCAAAGGCAGAGAGTGGCAAAGTCAAACATGGTGCTGAAGCGTACCTGAAGCATGAGGCGAAAGGACGGTGACAAAGGGAAGGGGATTTTGCCCATGATGAACCCTGAAAAGAAGTAGTTTACAAAGGCTCCCATAGCAATCTGCATTGACAATTAACAGTAGCTTTAGGAAAAAGCATGTGCCATGCCATGCATGTTTTGACAAATGACAACAGCATCTATAGCAAACAGCATATGCCATGCAGCAATTTCTGACAATTGACTACAGGTCTCAGGATGCCCTTGATGTATATTGCGAAAAGTCTACGCCTGAGCAAGTGAGTCACGTCAAATTGAGTAGTTCTGAAGCTGCCTGTAGCTGAGGATGTTATGAGCTGCGCTGCGCTGTCGGCTGAGCTGACAAGTGACTAAGCGTCTCAGCATGAGTTGAATTACCTGAGGAACCAGCCCTGTGAGCTGCTGTTTCATCATGTTTTGCATCATGTCAGGATTGGTCATCAGCTGCTCCTGTACGCCTTTTGCCTCTGACTTCTTCTGGAACACACCTACCTCCTGCATGCAGAAACCGTGGTAATCACACTTTCATGCGCCTGAATTATGCAGCCAGCAATGGTCTAGGATACAAGTTGATCAGCATGGTGCATGAAACTGTCTCGCTGTGTTTCAAGGCAGAGAGCAGCAGCAGCCGTACTGTGGAACCAAAATAGCAAAGCTGGAGTACTTGCAGATCACCCTCCGGTGTGCAGTTGAGCTGGCCTGCAGTTTGCTTTTCACCTTGCCATTGAAGAAGTTTCGCCTCTGCTGCACAGCAAACGGAGGAATGTATCCAGCATTGGCGCGCATGAGCTGAGATCGCGAGATGGCCTGCTTCTCGCGCACCTCCTTGACGTCAACAGCTTGTTTGCTGGAAGATGGGCTGGCCAGCATCTGAAACGAAAAGTAGACAGCACATAAGCATTATGAGTGAATTGTTTTGCAACCTTGACAGCACAGTTTCCGCCATCGCACCTTCGAGACATACTGTCGCAACACCATCATTAGCAGGATGCATAGTGTCAGAGGCACAACGACCCAGTCCCTGACCTTCCTGTCCAGTACAAGGTCCTCCGAATGCATCGCAAAATGCCTGCAACGTCCGGTCCAGCCGCTGACGGCCCAGAACACTTGCGCTGGTACTTGCTGTTCAACGCACTTGCACATGCATAACGACCACCCCCACCTCTCCCCCCCCCACAAACCCCTCATCGCTCCATTGCCACCCCTCTTTCTGCAGCAACTTGTCAACACCAGTAAGATGCAAAGCGTGCACATGCTGTTGCCAATGCTGATGTTTCAGTTGCTTGCTTGTCGGTGCCGCAATGCCAAAAGGTCACTTGCATGAGTTCAGCTGTTGGCATGCCAGCGCTGAAGCCAGGTCAAAGCCATTGCTGTGCTGCGACTGTTGCTGAGAATCATTGATGCTACATGTGTGTACTTGCAATTGCTGGGCATTTGTAAAGGTCATGTCGAAGGCTTGCTTTGACGAGCAAGTCTTGAAACATGAGCAAACACTCGAGTGGACCAGATTCAGGTGAATGTGCCCTGACAAACTTGGTCAAGGACGAAATATCATCCAGCCAATCATGGCAACAAAAGAGCCGAGCTGCTGTGATGTCATGCTGGGCAGTAGACACCAGTTGTCATTGGCCACAAGCACAGGGCATGTACCATATGGATCTGTCCAGCAGTGTTGTACTGAATACACCTGTGGAAGCAGGATAGCTACCATGGTGCATGGGGTGCTGCAGCTGGAAAATTGCTGTTAGCCACGATGCAAGAAGCATCACTTCTGCTGCTGTTACAAAAGCAGTTCACAAGGTGGCTCAGCACACAGCGCACTGAGGCAATCTTTGACTTGATCTTAGGCTTGACAACACCTGGATACAGGGTGGACTGTGATGCTTGCTCTGCACTTCAGTCAAGCAGCAAGTGCTGCACATAGTCCAGGCGGCGGATATCTATACCTTCAGTGGAGAACAAAAGCTATTTTGGCCTTCACAAAACAGCCATCAGCTTTTCCAATCGGCAAGCAAAAGCACCATCCTCAAAGGCACGGAACATTTTCGAAATCAAGCATGTTCACCGGCAATAACTAGTTGACTAGCTAGCTAAGTATCTTGCAATATTTACCTCTGCCACGTGTGACATGTACTTCAGCTTAGACAACACCTTGTACTGTACACCCTGTACTTCAGAAAACCCCTACAATATGGTACGATGCCTCCTATGAAACAAGCTGAAACTGATCCGGCATGCCTTCTGTGCAAAAATGGACCTCAAACAAACCTCAGCAAGCCATTGGCATTGTACAACTGAATGCTGTGTCTCCATCAAACAGTGTAACCATGCCTTTCATAGCTTTCATGGCTTATTGAAATCACCTTGAACTCATCTGAAAGCAGCGCTTTGTCTGTATACTGTGTGCCTATTGCTGTTGAGTGTTTGCTACAAGCTGAATCTACTCTGCCCATGACTTGCTACCGTCGAATTTGGATGACGTACGCCTGACCAGCCAATATCACCTCATAAGAATTGAGGACATAGGCATACCTGATGCACAGGAAAAAAACTAACAGGCACATTGCCTGTAAAAGCAGAGAGACATGAGCACACCTGGTGCCCAGGAAATAAAATCACAAGCAAATTGCCTGTGCAAGCAGAAAGAAGTCCATGTGTCCTGCTTATGGTGTTTGCTGCATCAGCTGTGACTTTGATGCAACAAGCACAGGGACTGTAGGACACTCTGTCAGCCATTGGCAAATCTGTCTGTCATTTTTGGTGTGCCATGATTCTTGTTTTCTGTGTACTCCGCATCTAAAGAGCTACTCCGCATCTAAAGAATGGTCCAGCAGTACTTGTCATGTTGTTCATGGGGCCTGGGAAAAGGGACGAGAGAAAATGGCTGGGTCCCACAGTTGCACTCCAGGTGTTCATGGTGATGTTTCAAAACAGTCTGTGAATATAAGAGCTGGCTTACCCACAAATCAGCGGCGCCAGCAGCAGTGCATTGTCTAGTCCTGCAGAAACAAAACCGTCAATGCCTGAGTTTTTGCTGTGCAACAAGAGCGAATAATGTCTCATGCTTACATCATGCAGATTATGTGACGTGTTAGATGCCACGCAAATCAAGCGTTCATATCTTAAGAAATCACATCATCACACATGCATCCATGCAAGGCTCTTGAAAACAAAACACAAAAGTCTGTACTGCCGACCAAGCATGTGATGCAGGCATCAAAGAAGCATATGCATGCATGCATTCATGCAAGGCCTTATAAAACACAACTGATCGCTCCATGCTGTTTGGCATCAGAAAGGAAGCCTGTATCAGCAAGAGCATAGGATTGCTGCTTTAACGGCATCAACCAGTGTAAAGCTGAGCTATGGGAATTGACCCGTGATAATGTGCTGTTCTGATTAATGTTTCTAGGCTGTGACAGTGTGTTCACTAGGCGTCGCCCATGCAATAGGAGCAGCAATCAGAAGACACATGACCTGTGAGGTTTCAGCTGTGGCAAGGTTCCATATCCATACCTCAGCAGTGTCCATAGGCTCTGGTATTGCGTGAGCTGTGGTGTCATCATGCAATGTGGCCATGCTGGCTCCACTGGTCATGCTGTCCAGCCTCAACAGCAGCTCCTCAGGTGAAGTGATGGGGTTGGAACCTTGTCTCATTGCTATCATTTGCTGCTCTGCAGTGCTAGTAGAGTTTGATGCCTGCTTGGGTGCAGTGATGGTGCTGCAGTGCTGCCCCATAAGCAAGAGTTGCAGCTGCGAAATAGTTGCTGGGAGCTGCTCCAGTGGAGTGTTGGCGTTGAACTGCTGCTGTCGCTTTGGAAGGGTTGTCGGGAGCTGCTGAGGTGGAGTAAAGGCGCTGTATCGCTGCTGCATGAACATGATTTGCTGCTCCAAAGTTGCTGGAAGCTGCTTCAGTGAAGTCTTTTCGTGGTACTGCTGCTGCTTTGGAGGGGTTGCTACGAGTTGCTCAGGTGCAGAGGTGGTATTGTGTTGCTGCTGCATGAACATGATCTGCTGCTCTGAAGTTGCTTCGACATGTGATAAAGAAGGAAACACCTCTGTGCCACTGTTCATATCAGCGTCAAGCTCTGCTAGTGCCTGCTCAAGTGCAGTCTGTGACTCTGGCTTGAGAGTATTGTAGCTTAGCATCTCAGGGTGCACATGTTTGGCTGAGTCAAGGCCAGGGGGGATGCTGGCAGCAGCCCTGAGGTGAGGGCTGTTTGCAGCAGCCCTGAAGAAGGGGCTGTTTGCAGCGGGGCAGCCGGGGCTGTGAGCAGCAGGGCAGTCAGGCCTGTTTGCAGCAGCACTGAGAAAGGGGCCACTTGCAGCGGGGCGGCCGGGGCTGTTTGCAGCAGCCCTAGCCCTAGGGCGAGCGCTACTGCTGGTGGTAGGATGACTGTACTTTTTGGCATTGATGCAGTTCCATTCTGTGGTTGCTGCCCAACGTTTTGGTGCTTCTGGTGCGGATCTTGCTTGATGCAATGCTGAAGGTCTTGATGCAGTAGATGCTGGTTCTGCTTGGAACAGTGCTAAAGGTCTCGGTGCATTTGGGGCTGAATCTGCCTGATACAATGCTGACGGCCTGGGTGCACCTGGCGCTGACCCTGCCTGAAATAGTGCTGGACTTCTGCCGTGCAGGACTGATGTGCCTGGCAGTGGTTGTGGCTTTTGGGGTGCTATTCTGTCAGCTGCTAGTGTAGTGTCTGCTGCTACTGTAGTGTTAGCTGCTGGCATAGTGCCTGCTGCTACTGCCATGCCAAATGGTATAGTAGTGCCAGCTGCCACTGCACTGTCAGTTGCTAGCATAGTGTGAGCTGCTGCTGTTTTGTCAAATGGTAGAGGCATGCTGGCTGCTGTTCTGAGAGGCAGGGATGAGGCAGAGGGGTGCTTTTGGGCTGCTGCAGACAACAGCAAGAGCCCAGTTGGCATGTGGGCTGGGGTCTGAAAGGGCTGTTCTGGCAGTGATGTGGCAAATGCATCAGCGCTTGTGGAAAGCCACTGGTGAACTGCGCTGTGTAGACCTTCAGGGGTGTGAAATGTCTCAACCTGCAGACATCACAAGTAAGGAACATCAGTGCTTGTGAAGGCCACCTGTGCACTGTGCTGTGCAGATCTCAAGGGATGTGCAAGTTGCCAGCCTACACTCATGACACCACAGGTGAGTGACATCAGCGCTTGTGGAGAGCCACTTGTGGACTGCACTGTGTAGATTTGCAGGGATGTGCGCATTGCCAGCCTGCAGACATCACAGGAAGTACAGAACATCAGAGCTTGCAGAAAGCAACCGCGGTTTGGATTGTGTAGATCTGCAGGGGCATGACAGTTGCTAGCCCGCAGACATCACAACAAGCAAGTGACACCAAAGCTTGTGACCGGGCACCTGTGAACTGCACTGGGTAGACTCTCAGGGTCAGGATGACTGCCGGCCTGCACACATCACAACAAATAACTGACATGACTGGTTGTGGGAACTGCCAACCTGCTGGTGTCACAGCAGGTGAGTGACATCTGTGCCTTGAACAGGCAACAAACAGCAGCAGCTGTGGGTACTGCTGTATGTATGTACTGAACAGCCAAGAGTGACAGCATTCAGGGCATGCCTGGCACTGCACAGGCAAATGTAAACTTGATCACAGTCTCATGGGCTGTGTCTCAACGCACTGAGGTGGATACACTTCAACACAAATGTGAGCAAAAGCATCAGGATGAAAGTACCTGTTTGGGGCATGTTTGGTCTGACTGCCACCTGGAAGCTAGCTTTGACAGATCTTCATTACTTCGGCAATCTTCTAGTTTGCACACATACTGCAACAAGTAAGCATTGTGAGTGTTGCTGGTGATGCTTGACGTGCTGACACCAGTAGCACAGGTATGGAATGGTCCTGCCAAGAAGCAACACTAAGCCCTGCTGTAGCAGGACTAAGGTCCGCTTTTGGGTACTGTGTGAGTCTGAACTGTGATCCGAACATGTGCTGACAAAGCAAAGTCGAAGCGGCTGATCAGTGCTAAGCCGTGAAAGACGCAAGGAACCAGCAAAGAAGAAAGCAGATCAGCAAGTCGGAGCAAAGCCGCTGTGCTAGGGCTTCAGAGCTGACGTAAACATATGCTGCTGACAGCCTGGGACAACGAATCATGCTTACTTGAGATGTCGATGTTGATGAAAGCTAGAAGCCAGCAGTGGCCAGCCAAAAGTGACTTGGAGTCGTGGCAGCTGCATAAAAACGCAACTCAGAGACAGTGTGCTTTCACCCGTTGGCGCGCACGCTGGCTGGTGTAAACAGTGCAGAATCAGAATTGCAGACATGTGCAATCTCACCACGCCCAGCGTCAATTGAATCTGCAGACGCTGAACAGTCAGTTCTGCTGTGTGACAGTGCAACAGTGTTCTGTAAAGGCTTGAGCAGTCCATTGTTGCTAGCAGGTAGATAGTACAGTGCTGACAAAGCAATGCTGGCAACAGTAAAGACAGTACTTGGGCGATTTGCAGAACCAGCAAATCTCAGCAAGGCTGATACATCAAGGCAATACAAGCTTGTGCTTTGCTGCAAATTCAGACTCTGAGAACTGTCAATGCTTAACACTGCTGAGCTGATGCAGCGCAGGTCATGCCTCAGCACGCTCAGAGGAACTTTGTCTGGCATTGACACTTGATCAATTGCTTTACGCAGCTTTGGGTGAAGGCTATTCACACAGCCTGTTGATTATGAGGGGCACACCTGACGCTGTTGATGATGAGGCTCCTGGATCCAGTCAAACTGCATTGCGTCCCGATCTACCTGCAACGCCAAGCAAGAGTCAGGGCATATGCACAGATTTCTAGAGTCAACGAGCAGTGCAGTCACCACAATCACCAGAAAGCTGTCTGCAGACTGCAGGGGGTCAAAGCTGGCAAGCTTGGCCGGTCACGCATCGGTATGCGATGAATGCAGCAGCGCGCAGTGGTCAAAGACGAGGTGTCTGACGCCTACCTGCTGGCTCAGCGCTGGACCGTAGGTGCGCTGCTCAAGAGCTTCGTTGGAGTACTCGACGTCCATGTTCTGCGCGTGATGGCGTCTTAGTCTTGACAGCCTGGGGGACCTGCGTGCAGACGCGCCGAGTTTTGTTGACGTCAACCATTTGACCCTGCAGGGTGAGTTTTCCGAAGCGAGAGCGTGTGCAGACGCCTTGCCCGCCGGTATGATCGTGTTTCTCACCTGCAACGGTCGATCTGGCAAACGCCACCACTTCTGCGGTCTTTCAGTGCCGAGCGGTCAACGCCTGCAGACCCCTCAGGCTGGCTCTGCAGGGCTTTCCCTGCAAGATCGGACACCGTTCAACGCTGCTTACAGCTCTTGAACGCCTGCAGGGCGCCGTGCGGGCTGCGGCGCACACCAAGAGTGCAACCAGAGCTCCGGGTCACCTGACAGTTTGAAGCCTCTCTGCAGGGGTTTTGGCGCTTGCGCTGACTCAACCGCACTCAACAACGCTGCGACGCTGGTGGCACACAGCAGCAGAGCAGCGTCACTGCAATGATCGCAGTTGCCGGCTGGCCCAGCAGAATCAGCGCCTCAAGTTTGCACCAAGCGCGCCAGCTGCCTGTTCACTTGCTTCAGGAATGCCTTGAAGTCTTTTTCAAGGATAGTTTATTATCCTGTGAGTCAATCAGGTGTCATGAAATGATGCTGCCACGTCGTTTGGGGACAAATTCCAGTCCATTTTGCCCTCCATGACAAAAGATTTTGCTGTGGAATGCCCCTAAACTTCCAGAAAACCGCTTCAATTATGGCGCCATCCAGTGCCATGGTTGAGGTCAACAGCGCGGGCGGACATGCAAAATTGCGCCAAGCACTACAACTGGTGCAGGTCCTCTGGGCTTCGGCACGACCTTCGAACGAAGCCTTGGCATGTGCGTGAGGTACTGTTATTACAAGAGTATGTGCATAGTGTCTGCTGTTTGGCCACTGGAGGTCGACTCAAAGGTCCTTCTGATGCAGCTTCTTGAGCCAAATGCAGCACAAGTTTTGAACATGAACTAACGCCAAGCAAATGTCTCTGGCCAGGATTCATGGATCCAAAGCCCAGCGAGAGCATGATCATGTACCAGATTGCAAACAAGAGCTCAACCAGCGGCTGATTGATCACTCTTTACACCTCAGCTCAGAAGAGCAAAAGCACTTCTCGGCTGAAACGCAAACAAGTCAGGTGAGCTGCTATAGCTAGTGCAGTCATCGCTCAAGCACTTTGTCTGAACAGTCAGCGTCATATTGGTCCTGATCAAATAATGTACTCACATTAGCTGAGATGAGACCTGCAATGCTGGCTGCTTGAGACCAAGCTAGTCAACCAAAAATTTGTCAAGACACTACATGACCCTCCTCACAAATCGCCGATCAAATGATTTGCCAACCAGTACAACATGGCTCGCATAACGTGCATGGGCTGTGCGGTGTAAGCGCTCTGTGAACCCAGATGATCTTGCCTTCATGCCTCAAGGAGCTGTTGCGTATGCCACAACAACAGTGATGTCATCCACCTTGCCACCCTGCACACATCAGCATTCAAGCTTTCTCTGTTCAAAGAAGCACTTATTATGATGCCTGATGGCGTAGACTTTGCTTTCCTGTTCTTTACAGTCACAAGCATTCCGGCTTGTAATGCTGGTCAGGCGCCACTGCTGGAAGTCAAGCACCAAGTCATTGGCAATCATGATCTACCAAACAGCCTTGCCCTTTGGTTTGCAAGATGATGACCAAAATTTAAGACTGCATGCCATCACAGTCATACCACATTGCATTGCTTGTTGTAGGCAAGGTGCTAGATGTGATTAGGCGGAGGACCTTGTGTGCAAGTTTAAGCAGCAGCCACCTGACCATGCGCAATCGCAATGCATCGAACAGCATTTGCTTGAGCTTGCAAGATGCTGAGCAAAACCTCTGACTGCATGCAATAGTACTCATGACAGTTTGCACATTCTAGCAAAGATGCCTGCTGTGTTGCAGAGCTATGTGAGGCACAAATCCAAGCATCACAGGTGCTTCTGTTGACTCCAGCTCCAATCATGACGCGTGACAGCGCAGACCTTTCTTGTCTGTTTTGCATGCATGTGATTTCGACATACCTGCAGGCGTGCAAGCTGCACTTTGCCATCTTTGAATTTTGCTCCAGATACCTTCTGCCACCAAGGCAGATCCATGCCCTGCTTCATGGCCTCTGCTGTGTATGGAGAAGAGTACTCGTCATCAAAAGCATTGCTGCTGGCAGCTTCTGCAATCTTGGATGCTGCCTACAAGCCAAGCAAGCTGTTTTCTTTCTGTATTCACACCCTCTGATTGGGATCATGGGCTTTTCATTACACTGATGCGCTCTCATGCAGTGCATTTCCTCCTCACTGGAAGCAAGTGCTTGCAGTGAAGCTTGATAGAGTGGCGTTGCATATGTTCTAGTGTGCATCTTGCAATAACATAATGCATGTCCAGCATGCGTGCATAGAATTGAGGTGGCTCAACGCATTGGCACTGTGCCGTTTCTGTGTCAGAGACAGCCGTATTGATATAGCCAACAAATGATGACAGCACTGCCCGCCTGCAATAGCCTCAGCTTACAACAAGCTGGATGTGTGTTGCCTTGCTGCCAATGAAGACTAAACGCAGCATCATGCATTGCAGCTGCATGGAATGGGACTCTGCAGACTTGCTGCAACAGCCCAAAAAACCTTGCACAGTGATCTGCTTCAACCACTGAAATGTCGCATCAAGCAGCCGGAGCTGACACTACTTCACAGCAAGGGCAGACAAACAACTCGGCAATGACAGTCTGGAGCGCTGATGGATTCAAACCACCGCTTGTATGCTTGCTGCAGAGGTCTCATGATCCTGTTGTATGTATACAGAAGGAGTAAAGTGCCCGCACATGAGAACGCAAGTTTGCTGTGGATTTTTGATCAGAAGGCGCCCTGATCTTGAGGTGCAACTTGATGTACACGTCAACTAATTCATCTAAAGCCAAAAACGCATTATATGCCTGATTACTGCAAACTCAGACATGTTCCACAATAACAGCAGCAGCACCAGCACCAGCAGCCAAACCGATAGCAACAATGATACTAACGGTGATGACCAGGCTGCAGTGCCCACCTGCTTGACGTCATCTTCTGAAGTAGGCAACAAAGGTATGAGCTCCTCCAGGTGCAAGTTGTCCCACAACCCATCTGTCGCCGCCACCACTACATCTCCATACTCAAGCTGCAGCTCATAGGACGAGGCGTCTTCAGGCTTGTCTGTATCCTCTGTGAAGTCTGGGCAGGCCGCAAATTGGTAGGGGCAGTCAAAGAAGTGTTGCAACGGGTTGCTTTGAGCTATGACCTTGCCTTTACGGAACACAGCAAAGCCACTGTCACCCTGCACACCAGGACCTGATGCAGTGAGCACAAGTTGCTCAGCACCACACTTTGAAGACAGGGCTCTGGCTGCAGCTGATAGGATGAGGCATCTTCAGGCTTGTTAGTATCCTCTGTAAAGTCTGGACAGGCAGCAACTGAAAGGGGCAGTCAAAGAAGTGCTGCAGCGGTTCGCTTTGAAGTGTGACCTTGCCTTTGCTGAAGACAGCAAAGCCACTATCACCCTGCACAGCACAATAGTCTGTATTGATTGCTTAGCATCATGCTTTCACAGTCGAAGAAGCACACAGCATGAGGCGTCTCCAGGCTTGTCTGTGTCCTCTGTGAAGTCTGGGCAGGCTGCAAAGTGGTAGGGGCATCTGAAAAGGAGTTGCAGCTGGTGGCTTTGAGCTGCGACATTTCCATTGCAAAAAACAGCAAAACTACTGTCACCCTGCACAATACAGTGTGATGCATCAGTGTCAAGTTTTCACCAGCATGATGTAAACCTGATTCTGATTACCAAACAAACATGCACATTTCTCGATGTGTGCCACAAGTCACTGCAGCCTCCCTGCATGACACAATGTGCTACATGCATGCATGAGTGCCAGTAGCTCAGCATCATGCTTTGTCATGCAACGCTGACACGAGACTAGGCAGATGACTCACTGTATGCCATGGTTGCTCAGACCAATCTGCAAACAAATAGGCATGCTGAAGCTGTTCTAAAGCATCTGCTTGCTGCACGGTTACTGTGCTAGCTTTGTTTCTCTTTTTGAAGATGTGTACATGTTGTGAGTGCAGGCACGGTGTCTCTGGTTCATTGCAGCAATCTCGAATGCACATTGCTTGCTCTGGCATCTCACCAGATTTGACGCCTTCAGAGTGTTTGTGCCATCTTTCAACTGAAGTATGAGGGCAGTTGAGGAGCCTGGCTGCCTTGTGGCTTTGTGTGCGGCTGCAAGAGCAGTTTGGGGGTTGCATTCTGAGAAAGATGTACTTGCAGCTGAGCTGACTCGCTGATCAGAAGAGTCGCTAGCGCTGCTGTTGCTGGCGGTGGATGTCGATGGTGATGCATTGCTGCTGTTGCTGAAAGATGGAGGCTCAGATGCAGGTGCAGCGTTTGAGGACGTCTTGGCCGAAGCAGTGCTTGTTTGCTGTGATGCCTGGCTTTTAACTTGACTGTTTGCTGCTGAGCTTGAGGGTTTAGCTGAAGCAGTGTTTGCTGCAGCTGTTGACGAGGCAGACTCAGCAGAGTCACTTGCTGAGCTTTCTTCTTCGAAGCTCTCAAAGTGGAGCTTAGCTTCCCTCATCAATGTTTTGGAATACTCTGCACGACATAGATGCTGACGCGATGTACTTTTGCAGCTGAGTTGGTTGCTTGGCAGTCTATTGCTTTGAAGGTTGCATGCATGACCCCTCGCAAGTTGGTGCAAAACACCTTTATGCACTTTGCATGCACATGGCAGCTATGAAAAAGTCTATTGACCAAGCAGGAATGATGTTGCAGACGTTGCAGTACAAATGACATGTCCAAGGATGTTCAGAGCACTGATGTGTATGTTTGTTCTTGAAAAACAGTGCGCATCGTACCTGCTGGATTGATGCCGCTATTGGCCCACCCTCCCACTCCATCTGCTACTCCAAAAGCTGTGCTGCCCTGCTCGCTGATGAAGAAAGCGTCCTCGCCCCCATATGCAAGCTGCACAACATAGATTGGCTCATGCAAGGATCCATTGAGGCAAGCAGCTACTTGTCACCCTGTTATCACCTTGGCTGGATGGGGGATCTCGTGAGCTGCGATCGTGAGCTTTAGCCTAGGAGCACCCTGGAATTTAGCTTGCTCGGTCGCTTGAGATGCTCGGATCGAAACTACGAACACGATTCGATTGCTAAGATCGCACATATACAAAGTTGCGGGGCTGCATCCAACGTTCCAGACAGTGATCGCACCTGTTATTCGCCTCCTTCGAATGCCTGATTGACTTACGAGAAGACTCTGCGATCGGCGTTGCGACAAAGCAAACTGGGCGGCCCCGTGAAAGCCTCGGACGCAATTTGCGCCCGACAAGGCGGTGTGCATAGCAAGCTCCGTTCAACCCGACCCCTCAATATAACAGGTTTTGTCGAGCTTCGACAAGATGCAGCGGGCTGTCAGTGCGCGTCTGCAGGCAGCTTGCGCGTCTGTCAAGAACGGCCAACCGAACAACGGGCGCGACGTGATGCTATTCCCATGCAAAGATGCATTACTTTGCTTGCTCAAAATGTGTTGCTCTCTATCTGGACGCATGACTAAACTCTGCACAACACGAACAGTATGCGCTTTTTGACAGCGTTTGACTGCGAGACCCGGACTCAACAAAAGCGGCGTATCGATCGTCTTCACAATCGCCTCGGAATCAGACGGCTTGCTGCGTTTCAGGCACCCGTCGCGCGTATCGTAGCTGAGATCGTTGCAGAAGGCTGATACATGGTCAAAGTTGCTGTCGAGTTCAGGTATGGAATGTCTGCGCAATGCATTCCGTACGAGTCATCGGCCACAACTTGAGCGATGCATGCGCGAGATAGCGGGGGACTCGAAATGTTGTTTGGCAATCAAGCAAGCGCTTCTGTAGACGTAACGCCCAAACCCGGCTGCGAGGTCCGGTGAACGTCCGCGCTTGCGCTGATAATGCCTGACAATGATTACACGCGTCAATTGAGACAATGCAGCTGTTGTTGCAGCTTGATCTTGGCTCATTGTTGATCTGGCTGAGGGACAACTTGCTGACTGAAAGGCCTGAGCTCTTCCTGCAAGGCAATACAGTGTAAGTCTGCATGCTGAGCACTTCAGCTGATCCATGCAATGCAGGTTGCATCTAGCTGCCATGCAAATGTCCAACTTGCTCGTGCCATGCAGGCGTCCTGGCATTCTTGTGTTGGTGAATGATGTTGACTGGGAATTAAGGTGCTGAACAGCATGTCTTACAGCAGCAGGCACCTCGTTGTTGCATGCTGAAAGCTGAGCAGCTTGAAGTACATTGCCCTGCAGCTACTGTGCATGCCAGCTCCTCAGGCTTCTCTTTCCTGTTTGTGGTCATGTCCTGTCTGCAAGTATTGCTGCCTTGTGCACTGCCCTCACAATTGTGTGCATTCTGTGTGCACTCTGTCTGTATTCTGTGTGCATTATGTGTGGCCTTTCATATGTCACGGGTGGCGTTCATACATTGATACATGAGGAAGCTCAGCGTGCAATGTGCATCAGTGACCAGCGTCTGATAGTTATCATCACAACACAGACTATGTTGCTGAGCAATTCTGTGCATGTTGACACACTCTTGTCTTCCATGCAGTGGCATGCTGGAAACAGTTCTTGAGGATGACGACGTGGTAGTGTTCATATCAACACTGCATGGTGGTTGAATTCACCATTTGACTTCATTCAGGCAAAGGGCTCAGACTTCAGTTTGATTGCCTGAGTGGGCCGCTGCAGCCATTAGCCTTTGTGCTTTGGCATGCCGGACAAGGGCCCTTTTGCAGCCATGGGGCAAGACCTGCACCAATGACCTTTGCATCATCTACATAGCAGACTGCGGGAAAAACCCAATATGCAGTCTGCATTGTGCCATCAGCATGCTGATCATTTTCAAGTCTGCAACGCAAGTTTTCATCTCCCAACATGCTTCATGAATGCCTTGTGATCAGACTGCACTGATGAGGGCAGTGATCAGGACCTTGTTGGATTCTGAGTTGGCATATCAAGCTGATGCACGCAATCAAGTGTATTATCAAGTGCATTGATCCAATACATTTGCAGGGATGCAGACATTGCGGCCAGCCAGTATCTTTCACACTTTCCAAATCTTTGCACTTTGTGTGCTTCAGTTCCTTCTTCACTTTAAATTGGGTTGCATGTGATCAGGAATACTGTACAAGTACTGTGGCCTTCCCGCCAGACTATTATTGAAGTGTGCCATTACTGCTGGTGATTTCTGTTCAATTGTTTGTTCACCGCCTTTCGATGACACCCACCCTTGCTAGACGTTGCCCAATTAGTGAGGCTGGTTCAATGCTGATGCAACACTGAAGGGGAGAGTAGCGCAGGCTTCAAGAGCAGGTTGAATTAAAAAATCCAGAGAGAAGCGCTATACTATACTGAAATTCATCCTACACTAGAGCTGTTCCATGTCAGTGAGCTGAAGCTGTTACATTTCAGTCAGCTGACCTGGATGGTACTACTGACAGACGCTGCAGCTGCAAGGCACTCTCCCTACATAAAGAAATATCCGAATGCCACCACACCAGCATGATGTCAACAGGTGAATGGGCTGGTTGGCAGATTTGTAAGACAGAACAGACTATTCTGGGGCTCTTGCAACAGCATTTTGGGTTTGAAAACTGTCTCTGCAGTCAGACAGTACTGACTCGTCACAATCTGCTGGTGACTTATTAAACCAGTGTGTTCTGAGGTGCCACAGTGATTTGCAGCAGAATTTACTACAGCAACACTGCTCGCCTCTGTGCATAACATGATTGCACGCAGTTAAAATCTGGACGCCCTGCTAAGAAAAACCCTCTGGCAAACTATTTCTGGAATTGACAGCTTTGAAAGTTTGCTGCAGCGTTTTCTGACATGAAGGAGCTTGAGCTCACACATACAAGGAGCTTCAAGCTGCATGAAAGACAGCAGCATAGCTGAGCAGTGCCAGAATAAAGACAAAGCGAGAGGCGGAAGCAACAAGGATGCAAATTGATACCATAGAACAAGACAGTATTGAAATGGTCTAGCTGCAATCTTGTCAGAAATGATGACAAGACAGCAAGGAAAGCACTGAGCCTGACACTCCTGGACCTCAAAACTGCTGGCTTTGACTAGCAGAGAAAAGTGTACGCCGTTTGGCGTCACAACGGGAGCTCTTGTCCATAGAGGCAGCCCGTGACTTGACTGGCACTAATGTCTTGCAAGCATCACCGTGATTGGCTGATAAAGTACAACAGATGGGCTTCCCAACCCATCAGCGCATAGAGGCAACTTTGGACGGATGGGCACTCGCATGTTAGCGCATAGACGCAACTTTGAAAAGATGGGCACAACCCATCAGCGCATGGACACAACTTTGAACAGAAACTATCTGTGCTCTCAGCAGAGAGTGGCAGCGGAAAGGGACAAATCTGATGGTCTCAACTACAAGGTGGACAGTACAAGAGCCGAGGTTGGCAATTGTTCATCGTGCTTGCGCAGGATCAAAAGGCAAAATCTGAATGGCAGAGTCAACAAAGAAACGGAGAGGGGGGGCACAAGGAGCAAGATGTAAGACCACAACGACCAAAGACCTCTCAGCAGACTTGCGCTGAGCCGAAGAACTTTTTCGGAGAGTCCAGAATGCGTGTTGTCCCAATTTTCAGCTGAGACTTTTATGGGCTGTCCTCTTCCATTTCGGGAACTTGATCAGCCAGAATCCTCTCAGCAGCATTTTGTGGAACTGCAATTCTGTGGCGTGCTTTGCAGTTCATCTTGCTCTTCTTGAGCTTGTAATTGAGCTTGAAAATGGACTGGCGGTACTTCTTGATGGCAGCGTTCAAATCTGATCCGCCTTGTCCCTGCAAGGCATACGCCACTCTCATGTAATTTCTATCACTAGGCATATGCACACATTGCACTGCTGTTGCTCCAGTGTCAAACTGTCAATGTGTGCATCATCGACCTCATGCATGGGGTGCAGATGAGTTGCCGCCAACAGCTATGAAGACTTTAAAGCTCATGCTGCAAAGCTGCCCATTGAGGAGCTTTTGATCTATTGAGCTGCTCAGCTGCCCGTGATTGCCAGACTCGCTCACATGTGCTTTCAAGCCAAGAAGTCAAATGATTCGCATCTGGCGCCCTACCCCAGACTGACTCTATCAACTGATTAGATTGATAGATAACTGTTGAGCTGCAGCAAATGCATCACGCAACTGCGTGTAGGCCAGTGAAGTTATTGCAGAGTGCACAGATTGAGCAAATAGCAGAGTCATGCAATCTCACTGACTTGCGCAGACTTGGTGTTACAATGATTCAGTAAAGTGACCGTCTTACGGTGACAGAGTCCATGTGAGACTGTAACGCCTCCAGCACATGTGCCTTCTGCCCAGAGCAAGCTTCACCCTCATCCCTGTTAGGATCTTTCTCAGCCTGTAACCAAGGTCAAGCAGACAGGGTCACGCATCATGTGAGGAACAATACCAACAGGAAACAGATGCTGTCAACTTGCTGTGCTCTGCATGTCCTGTTTTGGAGTTTGAGCTGCAGGGCACCAACATTGAGTTTCACTGCATGGTCTAATTTCTGACATTGAGCTACATATCACTGACAGTGAAGATTGCATTGCATGGCTTCCATCAGAGCAGTCACATTGTGTCAACAAGCACTGAACAGTATACAGAATGCAAAAGACATGCATGCAATGGTGTGCAACACCTGCAACTCCTTCATGGCCAAAGCTCAGCCAATGCTGAGCCCTAAAACAGATGCCTTGCAAACAACTTGGCAGGCTGCTTTGCAGCTCAGCAGACGGTATTGGTAGACAAGGGGCTCACCAGGTACTTGTCTGTTTTCTCAATTACGCTGCGCAAGGATGCACGGGTCCGATATGGCCAGCGTGTCAAACCTAAAGTTCTGCATACCCGCTTCATCACTGATAGCCCAAGGTCAAGCGACTTTGCAGCTTCCTGCAACCCATCATGCACCAATCAGCACCTGACAGGATACACATGCAGCAAACCGAAGCAGTGAGAACTATGCTGCAGATGTCACTCAGCTCGGTACATAGGCATGAAAACACAAAATAATCGATTGTGCAAAATGGCACAGCACATGCCATGCAAGAATGAACATGTGCATCCAATCAAGTGTACAACTTGCACATGCTTACTGGCAGGCTGCATTAGCAAGGGTGGTACAAGGGTGGCCACATCCTTGAAGTAAACATGCATGACAATCAGCACATAATGCACAAAACACAAGCATTGAAGACTCGTAATCACTGCAACTGAGAGTGTGACAATGCATTGGCTGAAGCATGAGACAAGACACGGGGTTGTGAGGTTGCTCACAGCAAGTGGCATATCAAAGCAGTTGTTCTTGCGCAGAAACTCCACAGTGATGTGGTCAATCTTAGTTCTCTTGCGTCCAGCAAACTTGGGGGCATGCTTGGACTCCGACTCGGCCTCGCTATAACAGCAGAAACAGCAGTCATTTGGCGGTGCAGGGCAACTTTGTCAGAGAGGAATGTTGCCGCATGCAAGGCATTGAACAGGGCAAGGAACACATTAAGAAGATATACCCAAAATAACTGAGCACAAAAGTATGTTGTCATCGCTTGACCATGTGTTGTGTACTGACATGAATCAGAGGAGCAAAGTCCAGACTTTGCAACAAGACTTCTTTTCTTGAACTTGGATTGAGGCATAGATGTAAACGTTGCTGGCAGAACTGTCTATGAATATTTTCAACCTGACCGTGAGCGCCTACTTACTTTGAGCAACACTCGTTGGCTTTCTCTGGTCTACCTGAACTGGGGCATGGTGTGTTTAGCGTCTTCATTGCATCTTGAACATCTGCTGGGCATACATCGCTGCATCCAGAAGCTTGACTGCCAAAGGATCCACCAAAGTAGTCACCTGTGCAACAGAACCCCCAGCGTAACCATTTGGCATTATAAGATTTTCACCAGTGTTTCAATGCAATTTGCAACGTTTGATTGCTCAAGAGTACACCAAAGTAATCGCCTGTTAGGTTGCAACCCCAGCATGCTTCTTTTGACGTGCATTGGCAAATGATCAAAGGCAGTACAGCAAGGTTCCAAAGCAAAGCAACAAGCTTCATGCACATGTCGTCATGTGTTCATGTCATATGTATTGCTCACTGCTATCAGTCTCTTGACCAAGTCTAACCTCTGTAGCGTGCTGTGACGCATAGCACGAGTACAAGCTTCAATGTTTGGGCTATGGTCTGGACTATGGTTTGGACTGCAATTTGAGCTACGACTCGAGAGAAAAGGGGGCAACACTCTCAAAGACTATGAATTCCTAAGGAAAAAGAGGGGAGTTGTTCGAAGAGGGGAGATGCTCACCAGAAGATGGTGAAGCTGGCAAAGGACATGGCCCAGGCCATGCAGCAGCAGCAACAGCAGCCGCATCCAGGTTCTGCTCAACTTTTGGCTTGACAAAACGCACATCAGATGGTGCGATTGCTGATTCCAAACCAGCAGCCTGCAAAGAATACATTGGGTGTAAAGAACAGAGACAGCAAAGTCTACGCCCTTAGGCGTCAAAATGGGAGCCTCTGACTACAAAGGCAGCCCAAGATTGGGTGTAGAGGAACAGAAGAAGCTGTGCACCATAATGCGCATGATCAAGGTGTATTGCAGCTGATATGCATGCAAGGAAGACAACATTACAGGGCAAGGAAGACAACAAAACAGGGCACGGGTGCAGTGCTGCTTGATGCAACTATAGCAAATGTGCTGTAAGCCTTTGCTTAGTGAGCAACATGCTATGGCAAAAGACTGCCAAGTTACGTGCATACATTGAATTCTGACACATTGCATAGGATGTGGACTCAGAGAAGCTAACTGGCAAATTCAGTGACTTGCAATTGAAAGCCTGGTGGTATCATGAACACAGCCTGGTACAGAAGACCAATGATGCTGAGTGTTCTTGAGCAATTCGAATGTATGCTGAATACCCGACATGCTCTGCTATTGAAATTATTCAAGGCTTGTATATGAAGCTATGCAACTGAAAATGAGTGGGCATGGCATTTGAGGTAGCACACACTCCTGACAACTGTATTTCAGGGCAACTTGAGCAAGCAGTCGGTTGTCTGACCTGAAATTGGGACCCAAGCATTGCTAAGTCTGATTGTAGTACAGCATTGCCACCATGGCGCGATGGGTTGCGTTGCCAGCCTGCAAATCAAACATCATGAACGGGGCGGACTGCCAGACATTGGGCGATCAAGAAGAAGAACAGCGTGTGGCAGCAGGCGCCAAATCAATGTGCTATGAAGCCAACAACAACAATGTTGTATATATGTTGTATATATGCCAGTAGGCATGACAACCAGCCTTTGGCTAAGAAATGCGCTGCACATTTGCAGAAAGGCGAGTGCTCTTTGCGCATGTGCTATGTGACCAACAGCAACAACGTTATATGCCAGTATGCGTCATGATAAGCAAGCTTTCTGCAGAAAACAGTGCGCACTTGGCCAATGCCTACTGCTGTTAGAGCAATCTGATTTCTGTTACCTGCTGAGGATGCTGGCGTGGAGAGATCTGAAAAGCTGAGCTGCTGCTGAATTGACTGCTGCCTCAGTGCCCTTTGCTGGTTCAGTATGCGCTCGCCGGTGGGAGATTGCCACTCAGGTGCAAGCACAGAAGGCAGACTGCTACTTGCAGGTCCAAAAACAAGGGCTGACTGTTGCTGAAGATCTGAGCCAGCAGAAGAGGCACCGCTGTCACGCTGCCATTGCCAATCGCAGTTGAAGCCGGCAGCAGCTGGCCGCAAGTGATCGCTGTGCTGCCACTGCCGTACCGACGGCTGTTCTCCAAACAAAGGGCCTGCTAGTTCCGCTCGTGGAAAGTCTCTTCGGCAGTCTATGATAGCACTCGTGTACGGCTGACAAGTGTGCAAGGCTGAGCTGCCGGACAAAGCGAGCTGGTCGGCATATCTCAAGACGTGCTCTGAAAACAGCTGTGCATCGTCTGATCGAGCGGCTGTCTGGAACCGATACATTTTGATCCGGACACAACCAGAGCCGAAGACTCAGCACAACTCGACTGCCGACAGCTCGTGCTGTGATGACACAATCGTAAGGGACCAGGAGGTACGCCTGTACACCATGAACGCCTGTTGCAGATCGAACGGTGAAGTTGTCACAGGGACGAGACTGGATAATGACAGATGTGCATGCTTTCTGTGAACGCCAGTAGCATATTCGCCAACCGCATTGGCATACAACGCTTGCGCGAGCAAAAGCCAAAGCAGGCTTTGTATCAACAAGTCAACAGCTGCTTGCGCTGCAAACAAGAGTCGACAGGCTGTGTTCCTAATCGCGATATGCACCCTGAAGAACTCTTGAGCAGTGCAGGTGCAGTAGCTTGGCTGGGAGCGGCGGTGCGACCGCTGCAAACCCACCGTTGAGATGCCATGCCCATCCACCCGATGAACATGTGCTTTGGCCGTACGGTCACAGCAGGAGCTTCCGAACTTCCGTATACAGTCTCGTACTGACACAACGTTCCATGCACTCAAAACTTGAGCGTTGCACTTTGCCTGCTCAGGGGAAAGATCGACTTGACCGCCTGACTAGAGGACACTTGCATCGTGGCGCTGCGGACATAGCTTGGGAACCGCCCCTGTTGGCGCCCTGCCCAACCGAGACCCTAATTCAGCGCGTTGCAGTGTTCTCAGCACTGATCTTCTCAACCTGCCCTTAAGTACAACACTTAAGGTAGATCTGCGACAGACGTTTTGGAGGTGAAAACCATTCGTACTGCATCCATGTCCTGCCAATGCAGCCCATTGACGCATTGTATTGCTGCAATCGTTTGCAAAACAGAATGAGTTGGTGAAAAGCATGTTGGAACGACTCTACTGTTTTGTGACGAGGATCTTTCGCCATTACGCTGTCAGTTGAGTGCAACGCTGTCGGCACCTTACTTTTGCAAAAGTTTTCTCGACTGTGTACGACGCCTAAGGCCATGCAGGCCTGGCAATGACATAGTACTGCACGTGCTGAAGCCCAAGGAAAGGCCCTTGCTTATACATTGCTAACATTGTTATCGTGAATGCACACCGCGTTTTGCGTAGGCTATAGAGGAAACGCGAGTATGCATTGTAGCCTCATCTGGCGATGTGGATGAGACACATGTGGCCACGCAAGGACCGAGCTGCAACGGCTTGCTATGGTGTAAGATTGCTGTCATGCCCATGATTGATAACAGTTCGATGATCGCTCGTCAAAAGCGTAAAATTGTTCCTGCTGCGATGTCATGAGTAATGCAGCTCAGAGCCACGTGAAGTATGCAAAGACCGCCAGCTCAAAATTGTTGAGTTTAGATCTCACCGCTGAGCTTCAACTCAAGCTGGCAACGCGTTCAGGCCTTAAGATCGCATGCACCTAGATTTGGTGACCCAATGTGATCTAGAGCATGCAAGCCTACCGCACAAGACCAATTGGCAAACAGGAAGGAACTTCTAGACAAGATCTTGACTTGTGTGCTTACTAAAGGTGCATCATGATTACTGGCACCATCAGGCTATGTACCACCAACAATGATGGCTAAACATCTCTGCTTTTGTGTCGCATCTCATTTTGACATTGCACACAAGCAACCAGGCTTGGTCAACTCACTGACTATGTCCATGTGTGCAGCGCCAAGTTCAGCATATGCACTCACTGTCACTAATGCCATTCGCGAAGAGCATCAGCCCAGGGCACCAACAACACAGCTCTGCCAATGCACCTAGCTCAAGACGCACAATGTATTGACAAAATATGGCATACTATTCCAGGCTGCTTTGTCTCACCAATCCTTCCGTGGCAGCAGATTCAAGGACCAGTGAGACCTGACACTCTCAAGACACCTGTGCCAGGTGCATATGTACAACCGCATATCTGCAGCTAGAAAGTGCATGGCCACCATGTCCAAAACATCGAAGAGCGTGCACACTGCTAGGTGACAGCTTGGCTCAGCCGAAAAGAAACTCAGCAGTGACAACATGCCCTTTGACACTGCCCCTGCATCAACCAACGTCTCAGGATGTAGCCATCACAAATGCTGCTGTCACTGTAACCCTGTATGCAAGCCTCAGTCCTTTGCATCGTTGTGGGCTGAAGAGGAGCCAGTGCAGGACGCTGACTACTCTCATGATTGAATAAGCAGAGGTTCAAGATTTCATCATGAACTGAGGTTGCTGCGCAGCTTTGACAGCAAGGCACAGCTGAGGCGTACAGATACAGCCAGAGAAGGTGGACACCATGTCTGTTGCTTTACAGAGCGGGTGATGTGTGTCATGTAGATTGAAACTCAGTGGTGAAGGAGTTCCATTCAGTGCTGTTCAAAAAGACCTCAGAGAGCCTGACATACAAGTTTTGTTTTGTGAGAGGTTGTGCTACCAGAGGCTGGAGCCATGTTTGCCAGAAACGTGCAGAGGCATGCAGAACAACCAGATCCCAGAGCGTCATGGGTGACGTTAGGTCAGGAACACATCGATGATCGGCGACGAGTAGAAACGCAGGAAAAGGTACTTAAAACTTATAAACAAGATCAGAAGTGAAAGGTGGCTTCACAGGACAGCTGCTTGTCTCTCCACTTTCCGCCTGTCACCGCAGATGTCACTTCCTTTACTAGCTTTGCCATCCTCACAGCAAGACTCATGCGCTTTGTCATCGCTGTAGAAGTTTGCTGTTGTTCTTGCCTGTGCACTGTGCATTGTGCCGCTCTTCTTCTTGTGCTCCCTAACCTCACTGCATGCTGCCATCTGCGACATGTGCAATACATTGTGTTGCTGTGCATGCATTGCAACTCGAAGCAGCATGCTCAGCTGCTTTACTGAGACTGCGCATCGACAGCACATGTTGCTGCACAAACTAGCGTCTTGAGTGCACATGTGAGATCCGTCAAGTGTATCGGTGTTTGCGCAAAAGACGTGTCGGGCTTGCAGAAGCAGTCATGCAATCAGCCAGCGGTTCGTACCGAAACCTTGCAGCTCTTGCTGACGGCTTCGATGCACTGACAGAAGGTACGCCAGCAGCGATAGGTCATACTTGTCTGCAGATGACACCCGGTGCTTGACACCATTGACCGGGCTGGCAGCTATTTTACCGTCTACAAAGTCCATTCTGTCCGTATTGGCGCAGGGGGCCCGTTGTCCTTCGGAGACAGCAGACGCAAGCAATCCAGGAACTCTATTGACAGTCAAGATGGACGCAGTGGCAAAAGCAGGTGCCCTGTCATCTCAATGATGCCCCTTTCAGGTTTCTGTCAGCATTCTTTCTCACATTGCTGCCTCTGTGCACGCAGATTCATCTTTGTATCCAACCACCTCCCAGTCAAATGTAGCAGATCAGCTGATGACAGCTGTTGGGAGTTCTCTTGGGATGAGGATGCTCTCATTGCCCAGGCAAAGGTGCTTCTCAACATGTGACTCTTTGTGCAAGCATGCATGTACTGTCCCCGCACCTTATCTTGACTCTTCAAGGAATGCGCAGGGAGGAATTGACGAAGATGAGCATGAGGTGCTCTATGTAGGCTGTTTGTCTGCAGAAGTTGACCCACAAGAACACGAGGTATGATGAGTCGACCCTGCAGCAGAACAAACAATGTGTCCTGCAACTTCAGTTTAGTGTAAAGGAATTCATCAACCCCTTGCAATGCATGCAGATGGTGGCTCTGGAGCTTTTCAGCATGTTCAACTGCTTTCCAGTGTTCTTGGGGCCTGATCTGAAAGAGCGCTACTACAGAGGTACTTGTCATGTCCCTGCAGTGCATCTGGAATTTGCTCCTATATGCACTCAGCTGGGCCCGAAAGTCTGCCTAATATGCTTTTTTCCATGAAAGAAGGAACATGAGATAATAGCGCTATGCTTGTGATGCTGCCCTGTAGGTTTCTGTAAACAGCAGCTCTGGCCCATGCTGCACTACTGGTTGCCTCTTTCGCCCAGCAGTAACAGCCGATTTGACCCGGATTTGTGGCAAGCCTACGTCAAAGCCAACAAGGTAGGCTCGTGCCAGCATGCACACTGTTGCTGCTGCATCACCCTGCTGCAGGGCCTCGATGCATGCACCCGTATACATATTTTCACCGGGACCTGCGCAGCATGACAGTGACATGTGCCAGTTTTCAATTACTGCATGCATGCCATGTGTATGCACTACACAAAGACTTGTATGAGTGAGGCTGTTAAACTCTACATCAAGTTAGCTCTGCTCACTGTGCACAGCCGCATGCAGCTTCACAAGCTCTGCATATGTACATTCAGATGATCCTATAGGCCTTCAAAAAGATGGAATATGCAGAACATGGATAGAATCTGTACTTTTATCCATGAATTACAGTCTGTGAGTACAAGTGTACATACTCTGCAGATGTTCTCAGACAAGCTGGTTGAGGTGATCAGCATGGATGATGACTTTGTCTGGATTCATGACTACCATCTTCTAGTGCTGCCATCCCTGCTGCGGAAACGGTTTCACCGCCTGCGGTGCGGCTTGTTCCTGCATTCACCCTTTCCATCATCAGAAATCTGGCGCACATTTCCCAAAAGGGAGGAGCTGCTGCGAGCCTTGCTCAACGTGGATCTCATAGGTGCGTGCCCAATTACCTGCTGCTGAGGTGTGGACCGCATAGGTGTAATCTGAAGCCCGATTGCCTCATGGGCTTGTGTCCAGCTGCTGTTGGAGTCCTATATCCACTTGCCTTGGCCAAGCAGCGCCTTTGCCTTGACTTCCATCTTGTTGTTTGGTGACGCATTCACAAGCAATATGAATCCGTCTGTACGACTCCTTTCACATTTGAGCAGAAACCTTGCCGCTGTGGATCCTCATAGATCATCACGCCTGGCAAGTGCTCCTTGCAGACTTGGGTTTGCCGGGATGCACCAAAAGTCCATATTGGGCCAGGACTTGAAGTTGTTTCTTGACATTGGTGTGCAGGCTTTCACACCTTTGACTATGCAAGGCATTTCCTGTCGTGCTGTTCTCGGATGCTTGGGCTGGAGCATGTCACATCACGAGGGTCCATCATGATAGAGTACTACGGAAGAGACATAGGCGTCAAGATCATGCCCACTGGTGTGAACCCAGATAGGTTCCTAGATGGTTTCACCTCAGATGATACAATCTGGAGACGAGGAGAGCTACTTAGTCAGGTAAACATTGAAAGAAACATCAAGCCTGAGCAAATTGAACATCCCATTGAAGTGCCTGATACTGTCAACAGACAAAAACACCAAGCCAGGACAAACTGTACAACCCGTTGCTGGATCTTATGCCCCAAACTGAAATGAATTGCTGAGCCTGTACAAACAGCACATCTAACTGAAGGGTCTTACGCGAGCATCAGAAACTGCACAGAGTCAGCATCAAACTATTCATCAGTAAGACGATTTATAGGTTATCAAACATCCTGCTTGCTTGCATGCCTGAGCACGTGGAAGATTCTCAAGCCGACTGCATCGTTGCTTTTGTTGTGCTCAGTCAACACTGCTTGTGTTGTACAGTTTCAAGGGCAAACGGTGCTCATTGGGGTTGATGACATGGACCTCTTCAAAGGCATTGAGCTGAAGCTGATGGCAGTGGAGCGAGTGCTGGACCATCACCCTGAATGGCGGGGCAAGCTAGTCCTCATACAAGTCACAAATGCACCCAGGTCAGCACGCTCTTGCATTTTCACAAGAGAAGTGTCATTTGACCCTGTAGCAATCCCGTCCATACGCATATAGTCTGGTATTGATGAGTGTATTGGCACAAGCCCAAGGTCAAACAGCAAGGACATTCTTGGCTTGTGTTGTCTTGACTGCAGATACAACAGCAGGGCTATCACTGAGCTGCATTGCTTGGGCTGTACAATTTTGCAGCCATTGCAAATGTACGCTGCATTGCTTGGGCTGCAGGTCCAAGAGTAAAGGCCTCACTGAGCTGCATGACTTTGTGTTGTAGCTGTCACAGACACTGAGCTGCATCCCTTGGGCTGCAGCCATCAGAATCTCTGAGCTGCATGAGTTTGTATTCCAGCCATCACAATAGGTTGGGGTTGAGATCAGGCAGCAAGGACATCACTGACTTGTATTGGTTTGGCTGTATGTCTAACAGCAAGGGCATCAGTGAGATGCAGAACACGTGTTGTAGCCATTAAAAGAACTGAGCTGCATTGCTTGGGCTGCAGATTGAACAGCAAGCACACAAGTGAGGCATTACCTTTTGGCCGCAGGTCTAACAGCAAGGATATAACTGAGCTGCATGACTTTGTGTTGGGCGTAGCCAACCGCATCAACAAAAAGTACGGCAGCGGCAGCTACCTGCCCATTGTGTGGGTTGAGAGACCCGTCTCACTGTACGAGAAAATTGCGCTGTACTCCATTGCTGATGTGGCTGTGGTGACAGCAACCAGGGATGGCATGAACCTTGTGCCTTATGAGTACATAGTGTGCAGACAGGGCGCTCCGGTCTGTCCTATACCCTCATCTTTGAGATGCAGACGATGCTTAACCTCTGCATCTTTGAGATTTGCTCCATGTCGTTCGTGTGACGCAAACGCTACTCAAGTTCTGTGTTTTGCCAGTTGTGATGAAACATGAGCCTGTCAGGTGTTGCAACACAGTATGGACTGGACCTGCCTTTCATGCCTGTATGCTGTCCATGCGCATGTTCATGAGCATCCCATTTGTTGGCTAGGCCAGACAGCACCTGAGCCATGCACACCTAGCCTTGTTGTGTGTGTCGTCGATAGCACTTTTCCTTTTGCCAATCACAGACATTGCGATACAGACATCAAATGGGATGAAGGGGCATAGACCTTCATCGTAGCAAACTCGGTATAGGGACTTGTCTGCTTTGCATGTCCTGTTGAGTTGATGTAGGACAGCTTGACAGGCTTGCATGACTTGCGTGGAGGAGATTGCTTGCATCTGTATGTACTTAGGCGCTGCTTTTCAAGGCCTGCACGGCATTGAGTGGATGCACGACAAGATGAGTGGATAGATGGAAATCACATTGGTGAAATCTTCTGCAGGATGTAGCAGCAGAGCAAAAATCCTCTATGCTGGTAGTCTCTGAGTTTGTGGGCTGCTCCCCTAGTCTCAGTGGAGCCATCAGGGTGAACCCCTGGAATGTAGATAGCGTAGCAGATGGCATCTACTCAGCCATCAAGATGCCAGTGCATGACCGCCATCTGAGGCATGCCAAGCACTGGCGATATGTCTCCTCACACACAGCAGCCTTCTGGGTCAAGGTGCACTCTCTGTCCAAGAACTGCCATATTTGTGCTGTGGCTGCTCCAGGCTGCCACCATGTCCTGTTCTCATACTGCTTTCTTTGCCTTGCTGCACAGACAAGGTGAACCATGAATGCCTGGAAACACTGCTGATTGCATCATGCCATGGAACGGCCTAGCCAAAGCATGCTTACGAGAAATTTGCATTGAACACACATCATTTGAATGCACACACAAACCCTGCCATTGTTTGCTGCAGTACACAATGATAAGCTGACTCTCCTGCCGTCATATTCTGCTGGGTCACAGTTCCTGCGCTGCACACACCGCGCCACTTGCAATACGCTTTTGTCATCAGGACGCCTAAAATGCAAGATGGCATGGTGCAAGTACAAAGCCACACACATTCACACTGCACATACTCATCACCGCTATGCCCTGCCATGATATCGAAGTACCTGTGTTGATGCTGCAGTCATTTGTGTCAGCCATGTCTCAGCTGACCAAGCAGCACAGAACCATGAAGACTTTTGCTGCTTCCCTGCCACAACACTCTAGCAACAGAGACACTCCAACCAGTGCTATGCTGATTCCATGCCATGACGCTCAAGCAACAATTTTGGTGCTGCAGTCTTGCATGTCAGACACGCTTCCCAATGCTGCTTTCATGTTGTGATACTCAATCCAGCACTCTCTATGCTGCAGTCATTTGTGTCAGACATGTCCCGGTTGACCAGGCGGCATACAACCATGAAGTGCTATGGTCTGGGGCTGGGCTTGGACACCTTCCGCATTGTGTCTCTTGGCGAGAACTTCCGTAGGCTAGATCCCATCTCCGTTATGAATGCATATCAAGGGTAAGCAAATCTGCTGCATTGCTCTTGTGCTGCCCAACAGTACTTTCTCTTGATGCTTACTGCACTGTCTGTTGGCCTGTCCCAGCTGACTAAGCGTCATAGGGCTGTAAAATGCTGTGGCCCAAGGCTTGGCTTGGACACCTTGCACGTTGTGTCTATTGCTGGAAACTTCCGTAGGCTAGATCCCAACTCTCTCATGAATGCGTGTTGGGGAAGGGTAACTCTGCTGAAATGCTCTGATGCTGCCTTGCTACGCGCAAAGTATTCTGTTTAGTGCAACGACTTCAGCATGAACCTGATGTCTTGCTTCTTTGATGCGGTTGCATAGTGATGCAACCTTGTCAAACCTCTCAGCAGACATCTGTGCATTCTTGCTCATGACCAACAGCGACAGCACAGCAGTCAGCACAGTACAGCTCAGGAAGCTGTCAGCTGCAGTTGGGTTCATATGCATTCCATGTTGCAGATGCATTGAATTGGTTCATGGCGTGATTACATTACACTTCATCAACAGAGTTCTTACCAGTAGCCTAAGCAGATTGTGGGCTCTATAGGGCAAGCAAGCGACTGCTGCTGCTGGACTATGATGGCACTCTAGTGGACCAGAACGCCATTGACAACAAGCCCAACGCAGAGGTGCTGAAAGTGGTCCAGGGTCTGTGTGCGGACCCCAACAACTTCGTCTACATCATCAGTGGCAGAGCAAGGACTGAGCTGTCGCATTGGTTTGACCCATCTGTAAGTCCGCTTCTATGAGCTGTTGCATTCATAAGCTGTTGCTGTGGTTGGACCTGTGACCAAGTCTGCTTGCGTGTGTTGTGCAAATTGGTTTCTTGCTTGTGGGTGTCAGCTTTCAAGCGCTGTGAGCACTCTTTGATCCCACCTGTGCTCCTGCTTCTGCACCTTTTGCATTCCTATGCAGCTGGCTTCTGCCTACCACAGTACTGGGCTGCTGCGCTAGAACTCGCAGCAGTTGTGGTGCACAATTCGACATAATCCTTGTGCAGCCCATGCATAGCTGCCCAGTCCAACCTCTGTTGCTGTGTAGGTCAAGCTAGCATCAGACAGCAGCACTCTAGTCACCAGCATCCAGACCACTTGCAGCTGCCCAAATTAGTGTCTGCTGCTGTTTCCATGAATCTAGCAGCAGACAACAGCACAAGCCACCTGCTCAGCCAGATCATGCGCAGCTGCCCAGTTCAAATGTCGCTGCTGTGTAGGTGAAGCTAGCATCAGACCCCAGCACAAGCGGCCAGAGTCCAGATAGTGCGCAGCCGCTTGCCTATCACATCGAGTCAACTGGTCCTTCAGGGACTGGCGAGACCGCCCATGCACAAGCTCCCCCACCCCAACAGACCAACCCCTCCCAGCAGGCTGGCACACACCAGCAAGAGCCCAACCCACTGGTGTGGCCGCCCTCTTTGACCCTCTTGCCCTGTTGGGTGACAGGCAATGAATCCCCATACTACTTGTTGCAGTGTTTGATAATATGAATACTTGCATTTAGTAGGTCAGCGCTGGGAATGTTGTGTGGTTCACAGTTTCCAGTTCATCCCATTGATTTATATACTCCTACTGATGTACTGCATGCTATGTATTGTGTGCAGGAGAGGCTAGGGCTAGCTGCTGAGCATGGCTACTTCCTGCGGCATCAAGCCAGTCAAGAGTGGCAGAATCAAAGTGGAGGCCATGCAGATCTGGGCTGGAAAGACATGGTCATACCTATCCTTCAGGTCAGCTGCTGCTGCTGCTGCTGCTGCTGCTGCTGCTGCTGCTGCTGCTGCTGCTGTGTGAAAATGATGCATACATGTGCTGTGTTACTAAGCAATAAGGAAACGTTCATACCAGTAAGTGATGATGATGCTACAACAGTGATAGTAATCAGTTCATAATTGTAGACAAACTTATAATAATAGTGAGGCTGATGTGAATGATAAAGATAATGATAATGATAATGATAATGATAATGATAATAATAATGATCATGATAGTTGCAGTACATTCATATTCCAATACAGGTGCGGGGTATGAGTGGTCCAAGTGCATTTTGTGCAGCTACACTCGAGGGAGAATTATGAATGTGCACTGAAGGGGCTGCAGACCTCTAGTATTGTTTGTTGGTGTGCATCAGCCGTACTCATAGCAGCTCACTAAGCAAATTATTGCAATTATCATGTAGTTGCATGCTGCGATAGGGTTCACGCTTCAAGCTGTCACAAGACACTTATTCAACTTATGTATGATCATGCAGGTTTACACAGAGTCCACAGATGGCAGCTATTTGGACGTCAAGGAGAGTGCGTTGGTATGGCACTATAAGGACGCAGACCCAGATTTTGGCAGATGGCAAGCCAAGGTACGCTTTACAGATACAGTGATGATCACAACTGCAATGAATCTGAAACGACTGTCCGTACATTGAGCTGTAGTTTGTACTGTCCTTACAAGGAGAAGTCTCTGTATCAAGTGTTCTTAGATGGGAAATTCCTGTAGTCTGAGCACACATGCTTTACAGATCCTGTCTTGACGCCAGGCTAGACACAGCCTGTGATGTGTCAAGCCAGCATGCTCTGCTTGTCCATGCTCTGAATGTTATGGCCTGCTTTTTATCCTTTCAACATCATAATCATTGACAGCATGCAGTTGAGAATTTATTGGGATTGGTGATGGTGTGTCAACCAGACCTTAGCATCTCAGACAATTTGCTCTGCTTGTGCTGTGAATGTTGCCGAAGTGTTGTTTTGTGCAACACCTCAGCTCTCCTTGTGCTATGACCCTCTCTCAGGTCTTGATCTGCTGAAAAAGTCACCTCTGCTTGTGCTGTGACCCTCTTAGGCATTGTTTTGTTGAACAACTGAGCGTGCAATCAGCAATTGTGATGCTGCAGGAGTTGCTAGATCATCTAGAAGGCATGCTGTCAAATGAAGCTGTTGCAGTCACAGTTGGTCAAGCCATTGTTGAGGTCAAGCCACAGGTAAACAGCTCAACATCATCATCCTCAATATCATTTGCACCATCCTCGCCATCATCCTCATCATCAGCATCACCATTCTTCTCATCACCATTCTCCTCCTCATCATGATCGTCATGATCATCATCAGAGCCTCTTGCTAACATCATTCAGCAAGACTACCTATGCATTCTTGCAGGCAGACCCCTGCATTTATCATTGAGACACATGCTGAATATGCCTTACATGCACACACAGGCAGGCCACATGTATTGTTGTGCTCTCTATACGCTTTCTCAGATGCTGGATCCCAGATGCTTGTGCCCAGCATCTGGGATCAAGCATCCCATCAGCTGTTGCCATCTTGTGCTGCAATCATCTGAACTGCCAACCTTAGGCAGGAGTGCATCATGGTCTGCACCAACTTGCACAGCATCCAAACATGCCTTCATGCTTTTCTGCCTCTTGACAAGCCTGGCTTTCTCCATTTCAAACATTCAAAATGCTTATGGTTCCATCTGTACAGTCAGATTTCTCTCAAGCTGCGCAACTCCGACTCCCTGAGTAGACGTACTTCAAATATTTTGGGGACAGTTGACGACAAGCGAAGGCTTTTCTTTCCTCAATTCTTGAAGGTATTGATACCTTCAAGAAATTCCTTCCTGACTGCATCCTGTCTGTAATTTCTGAGCATAGTGAGCATGTGCAGGGAGCCTCCAAAGGCGCTGCTGTGGACACCATCCTGAAGACTCTAGCAGACCAAGGCAATGCACCTGACTTTGTGCTATGCATTGGGGATGACCGCTCTGATGAAGACATGTTCATTGCCATGGAGCACGTCACCTTCTCCCCTCACCTACCTGCTGAGGTCAGCATTTCATCTGTCCCTGTTCTTGCAGCTTGTTCTGCTGTCAGCTTTTCCTTTTCTTGATGTTGATTCGACCGTCAGCCTTGTTTCTTTAGCTTTGGTGATGACTGCCAGTGTCCGTGTTTATATGTTGATCGCCATGGAGCACGCCACCTTCTCCCCTACCTGCTGAGGTCAGCACTCTCATGCTTCTGGTCTTCGAATTGGTGATTGTTGGTTGAGTGGTTGACTTGGTGGTTGGTCCTGATTGCTCTTGGAAGGCTGGTGGCTCGCCTGATTTGGGTTTTATAGTGGTATGGGCTGTGTCTTATGGTTGGAAAAAGGCCCAATGAGGCTGGCTGAGCATGTAGCAGAATCTGCGTAACTTGACGTCAACTCTGCTATCAGCCTTGTTGTTCCTAGCTTGAGTGGCGGTGCTGGCGGTGCATTCAGCAGTTTCTGTTTGCAAAGGCTGTTTTAGGTTTTGTATGAAATGTTATGCTTGCCCAGCAGTTGCCACAGGCAGCTGTTGATGACCAGTGCACTTGCCTTTTGGGTGATGAACATCATTCAAGCTGAGCTGCAAATTTGTGCTGACAACTTTGGTGCATGCACAGGTGTTTGCGGTCACTGTTGGGCAGAAACCCAGCAAGGCTCCCTTCTACACCAATGACACAGCTGAAGTGGCTTCCCTGCTAGCGAGGCTGTCAGAGATGAAGCCACGCTCAGCTACACGCTTGAAACCTTCTGGCAAGGGAATGCGCCGATCATGACAGTCCATTGAGACACGGGAAAATCGAAAGACAACTCCACAAGTTTAGAATCAAGATGGTGCCTTCGCAAAAAGAAGCAGCTCGCAGGTTATGTCTATCTACAGCCAACATGCTGAAAGCCAGCAACCAGCCCAACATGTCACTATGCCTCAGACTAATGCTAGACTGACTTGCACTCCAGCTCCAGACTTGCTCCTGACGCAACAATTTTGCCGTTTCGTGCCTTGATAATAAACCACACAACTTTTTGATGCTTTTGCTGTCTGGCTTCAGCAGCCGTTTATCTTTCTGCTTTTGAACAAAGGTTGGCATCAATTCGGCTGGCGTACTCAAGTTCGTTTGCATGCACAGGTTCATGCGATCTGCATCAAAGCTCGCGCTATATGACATTGCAGACTGACAGTTTACGTTGCAATTGTTGCTTGAATTCATTGTCGTTCTGAGCCAAGAATCGTGCAAGGCATTGTCTGCAGCGGCAAAATGTACTCATGCATGTTTCCACATGATATCGCCACCAGATCATTCAAAGTAGTCAAGGCTCTGGGCCCATGCCTGCATATCGAGCTGTAAGCATTGACTCGATCATGGCCATCACACATGAAAACATTGCAAGCCACAATGCAGCATTGACAACCCAAACCGCGCTACTTGCGTGCCCAAGTGACCTTTCTATCTCAAACTGCGCTCCAGTAGATTTGGACTTGCTGCACCCCCCCCCTCTGCTGGCAGGCTGCTGCCATGTGGGGAATAAAGACATTTTCCTTATTCAAAGCCAAAATATGCCTGAACCACCAGATTATTCCACACGCACAGTGTCTCGAGCAGAACTGGTACAAGCACAAATTGAGAAAACACGCCATACATTGCTGCTTACAAGCCTCCGTTGCTACATCGAAGCAATATACTATTGCCCTGACCAGGTTGCATCAGCTCAAGGAGGTGAGCTGACCTGTTTACGCTTTTGATTCTTCAGCCAGGAACCTGCTGCAAAAGCAGCTGGAAGGTTGCGCAACCAAGCAAGACCCGGCCTCTTTTGGCCTAACGCTCTGCTTTGGCTGCGCAGGAGCGAAATGATGCAGACAAGCCTATATAGTTCGGTGGGGACAGCTACGCCACAAGCCCTTCACCGGTGTCCTCGACCATTTCGGTGCAGAACACTCAGAGCGTTGCCGTCGACAGGCTGCAGTCAGGCCAGAAGGTCAGTTGCAAGTTGGTGCGTCAACAATACACAGCATTGCTGTCCGTGCGGTGTTCGCCGGTTTGATCAGACTTGTGGCTGTAGTTCAATCAGTGCTGTTTTGGGACTTGTGCCGTGCCTGAAAGAGTAATTCTGATATGTGGTCTTGCAGGTTTACACGCTACGTATGTGCACAAAGCAGAGCTTCAGTGATTGGAAGTTTAGCAGGTCCTGGCAAAGGCTTTTTTAATTCTGATCAGAAGCGTAGTGCCCTTGCAAAGCCCGGTGTCCCTGCACTAGCTGCCAGCTCATCAGCCGGTGGCTTCAACACCGGCGTGCAGCCGCGCAAGCAAATCATCTCAGCAGCATCAGGGAGTAGCTCATCACCCTCTGACAGCAGTTCAAAGCCAAGCAATCCTACACCATCGTCAGGCTCTGCATCAAAGAGCTCTAGTGATGCCAGTGCTAGCAACAAGAAAGCAACCACACCAAGACAGTCTGCCAGCTCTTCAAGCACAGGCAGCTCTGCACCAGGAGGTCCTAATGAAGGATTTTTTGGCAACGAGCAGGTGGCAAAGCCAGTTGTCCCTCCAACATCACCCACAGCACGCGGTCCTTACTCACCAATCACCCCTTCCACTACCCCGCCTTCAACAACTGGAGCTGTTGCACCAGCAGGCGCAAAGAAAGGCTTCTTCGATCAAGATTTGCCCACCACTCCTGGTGTTGCGGGCAAGTCTGCCACTTCTCCAGCAAGCAGCAATGCTTTTCGTGAGAAGACAGTCGATGTCAGTGTATATGACCCTGCTGGTGGCCCATACACAGAAAGTAAGCTTGCATTGTAGCCATACAATGTGCCAAGTTGTGTGAGGCAACGCAGCTTACCCTCCTTGTACATGCTCAGACAAAAAGAAATGTAGTATTATCAAGTCAGTGCTGCATGATGTAGTCAAAACGCTGGTGTTGTGTTCTATGAAAGGTGCACGCAGAGACGTCAAGCACAGCGTGCAATGGCTGCACGCAGTAGCAACTTGACCATGCATCTTGTTTCTGTCACAAAAACAGTTTCCACAGGCACATACAAGCCATGCTGTATGGAGTGCATGCTGTGTTGCTGTTTCATGTCTTTGGGGTAACTTGAACTGCACCTTGAGCAAGGTGTCCACCGTTTTAAAGATGTCCTTGCCCACAAGCATGCATGCAATTGCTGCAGAGCGAAAGGTGAAGGTTGACACAAGGCAAAGAAGAGCTGAAGAGGACGCTGAGTCAGCTGTTGACAATACTACAGAAGCAGTCCAAGAGGGTGTTGATCAAGCTGCAGATGCTGTTGACAGAGGCGCAGACCAACTTGCTGAAGGTGTGTGACAGAGATTGCTAGGAGATTTCAAGCATGATCAAACATTAGTCAATATGTCCCTGAGCTGCATGCTGTGTCCCTGTGATCGACAAAACTTCATCAATCAGGTCATACATCATTCTGTGGTATCCTGATGAATCACTGTGCGTTTAGCTACAATAGGCACGTTTGCAGACTCTTTGCAGAAAACATGATTGCATATCAGCTGCTGAGCAGCTGCAGGATGTGTCCGCAGTCTGGCTGAATGTTTTCTCTTGGCCAGACAGCAGTCCAAAAGCAAACAGAAATGAAAGGAAAACACAATCTAAGCCAGAAGCCCTGCAGGTGTGTCAGAAGCTGCAGACCAGGTCCAGCAAGGTGCTGAGCAGCTGCAGGATGTGGCTGAGGATTTCGCTGAAAACCTAGAGGATGCAGCAGATGCGGCTGAGCGACAGCTGTCCAATGCAACTGAACAGCTGCAGGGAGCTGCACAGGGCGCAGCCAATTCTGCACAAAATTTTGCTGAGTCTCTGCAGAGTGAGCTTCTCAATTCTTGACAAGTATGATAGAAGTACATGTGCATGTCGCATGTCATGCTGGAACCTCACTTTGCAGCTTTTGGCCACTGGCTGCTACCATTGTGTTGTGTTCAACAAGGGTGTCATGGACACTGCCCAGGCACAAGGACATGTGAAGCTTGAAGCTTTGAGCATGCATAGTCTGCGAGCCTTAGCTCAATAGTCGCATCTGGGTGCTGCTTTGGATGCTGTACTGCGCTGACTCGTTGTGAGATGCAGCACAAAATGACTGACCATGAAAGTTATGTGAACACTCAAGCCTGTTCTGGCTGGAGAATTATTTGGCTGCAATCAGGTTTCTGAACTAGATTGACAGTATTTCAGGCTGTGCTGTTGTCAAGCCGTAGTTTGGACTGTGCAGAGGGAGCACAAACAGGGTCTCCTTACAAGGACACACCCTTGTCAGCAATGGAGCCAAACCCATACGAAGGCAGGTCTGGCAGAAGTCCCAGCAAACAGGTCCAGGCTGAGTACTACAAGCTGCGCCTACTGGAATGCATTGCTGGGCTTGACAGAGGCTTTGCCGCCAACAGCTATGCCACCATGCAAGTGGAGAGCGCAGCCCTTGCACTGACAGAGCAGAGCGAGCCTGTGCAGCTGTCATGGACACCAAGTGAGCTTAATGATCTTTCTCCTCCTCCTCCTCCCTGTCAATTATCAGTTGAAACTGTATGCAGTGTACAGAAAGGGAGAGCATAACTGCACATCAATCTTTCAATCGTCACATTGTGCAGGTATTACAAGCAAAGTGGCTTCGTTGTGCTGTTCTGTATGCTCAAAACATGCAGCTGAAATGGAAGAAGCTTGCAGTCAGAGCTGTGCTTTTGCCTTATCAAGGGCACCGGGCACATGCTTGTGGAGCATGATAGCCACAGACAGTCATGCAAGCAGCATTGTCACTGAGCGTCATAAGTGTATGTTGTGGCCCACAGCTCAGCAAATAATATCATCACGGCTTCCTCGGTCCTGCGCAAGCTTGCTCAAGCAGCATTAGACTATGGCCTTGATACACTCAACACAGTCATGTTTGCACAAATTATCGGCTTCATCATTCCGCACTGCAACAATGGTAGCTTTGCACTGCTGGATGTGCTGTGTATCACGGACATGTCATGTATCAGCACAGCTAGCATGCTATATGGCATCTTTTGCTGGGCAGCCAGTGGGTGAGTGCTCATGCACTCACTCACGGTCATGCAGCATCCGGTAAGCAAGCCAAGCCAGCCTGGCGAGACAAGACTTTTGTCACACACTTGTAGTTCATGCAGTGAAAATTGTACACATCATTGCTGCCATGTCCATGCAGCGTCAGACAAGTCAGACAAGCCATCTGGGCTAGCACAGATCAGCGGCACGTGGCGCCTGGTCTACAGCAGTGGCTTTGCCTCAGGGGGCGTTGCAGGCCGTCAGGCAGGGCCCCCTGCTGGTCTACTGCCCCGCCTTGGCCAGGTCTGTCCCTCTTCCCGGGCCACCTGGCTATGCAGCTGACGCGCATCACTTGCTTGCTCTGCTTGCAAAGCAATACATGCTATTTGGTTTCAATTGCGTATGTGTGCTTCCAACACGTGTCCAAGCATGAGAGGGGAGTTCTGTTGCGAGGCTTGGGTTTCCAAGTTGGATGCCCATAGCCGGGGATTGATGACGCGAAGTGGTTTGTCAACATCTGCGTGCCACCTGCCCTGGCAGCACCTGTCTGCTGTTCTTCTCATAGCTAAAGCTGCTTATGCTGTCTCAGTTTTGGCCTGCACAAGACCAGCAAAAAGCTTGCTCACAAGGCAAATTTGACAGCTGTTCCTTGGTGCTGCAGGTGTACCAAATCATTTCCCCATACACCTCAAGGCTGGACAATGTCCTCGAGCTGTATTCAGGTGTGTTGGAGGGCATGCTGCTTTCTGTCATCACATTATCATGCATGCTGGGCTGCTTGCAAAGGCTCTTGAGATGATGCTTGATGGCATGTGTCTTTTGATTATCATGCATTGCAATGCTGCCCTGGGTCTGCACCATAGACAGGCTTGCACAAGGTTCACTTGCTGATACCTCAACTGGCAGCGAAACAGCAAGGCTCAGAGTCATGACGAGTGTCCGCCATACCTCCCTGATGTCAAGCCTTCAATACAGCATCTGTTAGCAGCCCATGCATGCAATATGCAGCCAACCACTGCGAGAGTTGTGCAGCGCAACTTGACTGTGCCAAATGCAGCACCACTTTTTTTTCAAATGCCGACTGTGCTTTTCATGGATGGTGCAGGCTTCCCAGGGCTTGAGCCTGTTGTGCTGACTGCAAGCCTCAAGCATCACTTTGAGGCATTGGGTGGCAACATTGTTCAGATCACATTTGAGGATACAGAAGTCAAGGTGACAGGAGGCATTGGGGGCTTGCTGGTGAGTACCAGTTGCATGTTCGCTTGGCATTGCGAGCCTGTGCCTGCATGGTCTGTTTTCTAACACAAAGTATTGCACTGGTATGCATTTTGAGTGCGTAGCTTGCATCTGTTGCCACTGAAGCCTTTGCTGTTTGTTCAGCACTCGCGTCCTTTCATCACACAATATCAAATTATTCTCATCTGGCTCTGCAGGATTTCTGACTTCAAAGCTCACTTGGCAATCATCTGGCATCGACAGCTGCAACATCAAGAGTCTCACCAACAAATTCCACTGCACCTGCAAAAGCTGCATGGAAACATGTTTGTGCTGTGCAGGCAAACCTTCCTGAAGTTGTGCTTCCACAGTTGCCAGAGCCTTTTAAGCCATCCCGGCAGCAGCGTACTTCCAGCTTTGATGTTTTGTTTTTGGATAGTGATTTGCGCATCACCAGGGGCAGCCGTGGAGAACTCAGGATTTTCATCAAGACCTAAAATTTGCCCTCTTTGGTGCCCTTGTTCTTGTTTTTTTCCTACAGCTTTTCCCTATTTTGTGGCAATGTGCTTGCAGCAGTACTCAGACCAAATATGAGAGACCTCAGTCCGCAAGGTTCGGTTTTGGCCAGATCCAAGAGCATATTGCTAGACAGCCTATGCATGCCACAGTCATGCGCATATGATATGCTGTGTAGACCCTATGAACATTTTGTCGGTAGTTTGCACAGCTACAGGCTGTGCACATCATGGCAAATAGTGTGCTGCAAATATCACAAGTAGACTTCGCTGAAGATGTCGACTTTGCTGGTAGTGTATACGGCCTTCATGGACAGCACGTCGAGCATGATACTGTGATGAAAGACTGCGTGTAGTCTCACTGCTTGTAAAGCAACAACTTACTGATCTGAGCATTTGATGCATTTCATGTCTTGACTACTGCAGTCAGGTTGAATGAAAACATTGGGTGACATGCATGCCCAAACCTTCGAGCATTTCCGTGTACTCACTGTACAACGGTGACCATACAACGTTGAACGGTCTAGCGTGCATAGGATTTGCAACAACTTGAATGTCTGATAGGTATTTACCAGAAGCTTCAAAGCATTTTTAAGAAGAGCATACAAATTTTTACTGAGAGCTTACTTCGAAGCCAGAAACGCCTGCTACAGAGTAATATATACCTGCCAACATGCTGCACCAAAACGTAGACCATCGGTTCTTGCCCTTGAGTATGTTTAGCACAATCACACTGAAACTAATGCTTGTTCACAGTGCACAAAGTAAGACTTCTCCCATAAATACATGCTTGAGCTCGACTTAACAGAAACTTGCAGCATTGACGCCCAAGTGAAGAATTGGACCTGCTGTACAATAGACTGGCGTTCAGACTGATACTTGTTTGCTGTGCAGAAGCAGACATCCCCTGTGCGCACTTGACAACTGAGAGTACCTGTTGTCAAGTGCACACATGTAAACACTTCTACAGACAGAACTAGAGTTGCGTTACCAGAACTAGAACTTCAGTCTTGACCCCCAGACTGTAAAGAAAAAAGGAAGGGCACATGCCACCTTGTTGGTCATGTTGGATGGCTAAGAGCAAAGCCAGGATCGTTCAAAATCAGACTGATTGCAAGCCTGAGAGACCAGAATGTTTTGCAAAGAAAAAGGCCTTTCTGACAGAAATAGGAGTGCACGCACAGACAGACAGATGGCTGAACAGTGACAGAACATGCAAGTTTGCAACAAAAAGAAAGAACTTTCTTGACTCCCGTGGATCAAAACAACCCTGCTACAGAATAGCAATACAAATGTGCCTCAGCACTGCTATATGCAACACCAAAAAAGAGTTATGAGTAAAAGTGCCTCACATCTTGAGACCCTGAAAAGGAAGAAAAGCAGTCTCAAAAGCTTGCACACATCTTTGTGGAAAAGTTGCTGATGGGCCTGAATTGATATGAAGAACCACTTTCTTCAGGAGATTCCCTGATAGGACGCTTGTTGCATACTATTTGATGGCTGCAGAAATTAAGCCATTGCGATCAGAGAACACAGCTGAGAAGTTGTGAGAATAGAGCCGTTCTTTGCCATCCCTCTACTCTGAACAAGCTGAGACCTGGGGAAACTTGTGCTGGGCAAATTTCTTTTGCGCCACTCGTACTCAACAATCTGAGAGGCTTTTCTTCAAGGTGTTCTGATCAGCCCTTGCACTGTTCTGATCAGCCCTTGTACTGTTCTGATCAGCCCTTGTACTGTTCTGATCAGCCCTTGTACTGCCCTGATGAGCCTTTGTACAACACTTGAATGAAGCTTGGCGCTGCTGTCATCTCCTGAATTATAGACTCCCCTGTGTTGTAGCTGTAAATGCTCCATATGCATGCTTGCTTGCATCTTGTTGGTAGCACAGCTGTGGTCCCATGGTACTGCTTCAAAACGGAAGCTGACCTAACCGTCTATGCCCTGACTGCATGTTACAACATGACCACGTCGTCATCACTGCCACCGTTGTCTTCTGCACCACCACCATTGTCTTCTTCATCACTGTCGTCATCACAGGACTCAAGTGACTCGCCATTGACAGAGTTGCTGTCTTCAGTGACTCCCATCAAGGGCTCCATAGCATTTGCCAAGAGGCTCTCATCTTGCTGACTCAGGATGGGAGTAAGGGCCTTGATGACGAGGAGAGATAGCTGTTGGACAGCAGGGTTCTGAGACCCTAATGCTGTGACCAAGTGCAGCACCTGACCAGCCTGCGCAGCAACAAAACATTTGTCAAGAGGGTCTCATCTTGCTGACTCAGAATGGGTGTGAGCGCTTTGATGGTCAGTATTAATAGCTGTTGGACGGCAGCATTCCGAGACCCTGATGCTGTGACTAAGTGCAGCACCTGACCAGCCTACACAGCAACAAACCATTTGATAAGAGTCTCTCATCTTGCTGACTCAGAATGGGTGTGAAGCGCTTTTGATGACTAGACAGACAGCTGTTGGCCAGCAGCATTCTGAGACCGTAGTGCTGTGACCAAGTGCAGCACCTGACCAACCTGCACAGCAACAGGCTAACTTTTTCCACATGAACGATGGTTGCAGCTTGTTTTGTTGTTCCAATTTTGGGGTCATCTGTATGTGCCATCGCGTGATGATGCCATGCATGAACAAGCGCTTTGGTTACCTCCTATGATGCTCAAGCAACCATTCAATTGAGCAGCAAGCCCATGCATGTGTGTTGCCCTTGATGACCTTGGGCCAGTAGTGAAGCACAGCAGACAAGAAGAGCAGCCATTGTTAAAGCGTAGCAGACAAGAAGAGCAGCCAGTAGTGAAGCATAGCAGACAAGAAAAGCAGCCAGTAGTGAAGCATAGCAGACAAGAAGAGCAGCCAGCAGTGAAGGATAGCAGCCAAGCAGAGCAGCCATGAACCTTGATGTCAATGAGCATCATCAGCAAACAGAAAAGAGCATGCAATTGGTAAGCACATCATGCAAGTTGTGCGCAAACCACGCAGGTGTTCATTATATTTACCTGGATGACCTGAGGCCAATACTTGAGCAGCACAGCTAGGGACAGCAGGGCTCTGAGGGCCACCATCAGCAAGCCCAAGAAACAAACACAAAGGTCAAAAAGTTCAAGTGGACTGTTACTTCATACCTGAAGTAGACAAGGCGTGCAGGCGTGTACGTTCATGACCTGAGGCCAGCAACTGGGCAGGACAGCCAGGGACAGCAGGGCTCTGAGGGCCACCATGGACAAGCCCAGCGAAGCATACACAGGTCAAAAAGCTTAAGTGAATTGTCATTCCACATCTGAAAAAGACAAGGCATACGGGCGTGTACCTTGATGACCTGAGGCCAATAGTTGGGCAGGACAGCCAGGGACAGCAGGGCTCTGAGGGCCACCACTTGCAGCTCCTGGCAATTACTGCTGCAGCACTGCATCAGCAGATACAGCAGCGGGCCCTGCACCAGCCAAACAGCTACTATCAGGTCACATGCAGGTCTGTCACAGTCTGCAGAACCTGTCAGGCTAGGAAGGTGTCCTTAACAGTCTGCAGAAGCTGTGCTGTAGCACTGCATCAGCAGATACAGTAGAGTCCCCTGCACCAGCCAAACATAGTAAAGACACAGGTAAACAGGGTAAACACAGAGTGAATTTGTCAGGCTGTGTAGCATGATTTCACAGTGTGCAGAAGCTGTGATGCATAAGCAGATACAGCAAGGGTGCCTGCACTAGCAAGGCAACACATACGTCCAGACTGGACACATGCAAACATACTCAAGTGTATGCAGCAAAACTGAGAAACATGTTCTTGACCTACACCAGAATTTGACATGTTCAGCTGCACTTACAGTAAACATCAAGGACTACAAACAGATACCACAGTAAGCAGCAAGCAGGCAGCATGTGCAAGCAGTCTCTTGCTTGATCTTCACCAAGTTAGACATAACCGTGTTGATGATGCAGCATAGGCACAAATGGCACCAGCTATACTGACCTGCAAGATTGACTGCGCTCCTGTTCCACTCAAGACAGCAGTCTTGATGATCAATTCCACAGCTGCCAGCCACACGGCCGTGTCATCTGTGCGTTGATCGCCACAAAGGGAGGTGCACCCGTCACTGGGCAGCAAGAAGGTTGATGACTGACGTGATAGACTCCCCAACAGTTTACTGAGGACCTCCAAACCACCAGCCTGCGGCAAACACAGTCAGTGTTTAAAATTGCTTATATAGTATCAGTGGTATCAAAAGTGAATATGTGAGACATGTCAGCACAGGTGCTAGGTGTGTGAGGTCCAAAGCCTGTCATTACATGTATGTTGTGTCTTGTGTGAAGCCAAAACAAGTAATACAATGTTGCACTTCAGCAAAATGCATACTGACATCAACTTTTGCCAAAATAACATCTGCAAGAACCTATGTGTGGCACAGAGACAGCAGCAATGCATTAAATTGTAATGGCAAATGGGAGAAAGACAACAAACCCAATGATGTCATGCAGCAGCATGGGTGGGGGTTGCAAGATTTGACTCAAACTGGCTTGTTTGCAATGCCAGCACCTTGTACCTTTTGCTGAAAACCATTTGCAGCATGTATTGATTGCTTGCATTCCTGACACAAGCATGCAGCATGGCATGGCATGGCATGACTCACCTTGACAAACTCGTCTGCAGGACTTGCATGGTGGAACATAGCTGCCAAAGCTTTCAGAATCATGGCCGTGCAGGCAAAATCTGAACAGCCTGTACACACGCACCCAAGTTGTGTAAGTACACACTAGATGTAAAGAGTGTTCAGGCACTTGCTTGCCTTCAACAGCAAAACAAATAATAGCAGGATCATGGCTGCGCAGGGAAAGTCTGCACTGCAGCCTGTGCACACACAACCAATTTGGATTCATGCATGCATACTAGGACCAATTCATGTTCATGCATGCATATCAGGTTCAGTTGGATTTGTTACATACGTATGAAAAGAGAAGACTGGCCAGATGCTTGATTGCCTTTGATAACAAAGAGAAACAATGTGTTCATGTACAGTGTGTGGTCAACTGAAGCAGCTATTACACTCGTGCCTGTTGATGCTTGACTGCCCTGAGCAGCAAGAAGAAAGATCACAATTGATAGGACACTTCAACGGTGCCACAGTGCTCAAAGATTATACTCATGCCTGAAGAAGCTGCTTGACCCATTGAGGAGATGTGATGTGATGCCAAGCTCAGCATATGTTGATCACAGCAGCATGCTGACAATGACAGCATGACAGCATTTCTCAGATGACAGCTCAGCTTGTACTGCTGATATGCACTCATACCTGCTGCGTCAAGCACTTTGATCATTTCTGGAATACTTGAGGACGACAGCATGGTGGCATTGCTGGAGAACTGAGCAGCTCGGCCTGTGCTTTGTATCTGTTGATTGCACATGCTGATCATACCAAGAATGGCGCACACTCTTGCTTGCTTGACGTATGACCCTGACTGCAAGGCTGTTGTGAGAGCGGGGATGCAATTCATAAGAACCAGCACCTCCTGCACAACATCAAACACGGAAAGTTGGCCGTCTGTACTGATACATCATCAAACGTTTTCCAAAAAATTGCCACAAATATCTTTTTTTGGCTGCTTTGTTCATTCCCAATGCAAAAGCTGAAGTTTGAGGACGTGGGTGGCATATAGACTGACAAGAAACTAGTTCAGCCGGACAGTGGACTCAGCCATCTGAGCAGAGACAGAGAGGTTAGAGCAGCAGAGCAAGACTATGTGTGGCAGGAAAGTGATGCATATCTTTGCCTAGCAAGGCGCTCGAGCTTACCATGCCAGCATCCGATCCTGCAGTCTCAAAGAGCAGAGCAGCAGCTTGGTTTTGGACTTCGGGGTTTCGCCGAGACGGCACTTGTTCCAACATCGTAACGAGGACAGGCACCAACCCAGACTTTGCTATCTGACAGCAGGAACTTGCAGTGTCAGTGAAAGGCTTTCACTAAAAGGTAGCAAACGTGGCAGCGAAAAGTCAAAAAGAGGTATGTCGCAGTTGTTCCCTGACCTTGTCACCGTCAAGTCCATCTTCAAGGCTGACAAGCTTCTGCCAAGTCGCTGTACGCTGTTGACGAGACCCATACTTGAGACGTGAGCACATGTCCTCGACATCCGTAGCAAGCAGACCGTGTACAGCTGACCGCATGTCGCGACTTATGCTTCTACGTTCGTAACAGTGCGAGCTGAGGTCACGTCTTGGACTTAAAGGGCGTCTTGAGCGTGTAAGCGCAGCGCGATCGCTTGACTAGGTCAAACCAAGACAAAATCGTGAACTCCCTGACGTTAGGTCACAAGCTAAGACGGAAGCAACGACTTGCGCAAGTCGAGATCAGACTCACAACCGATGCTCGCAACCGCACTGCCTTCACAGACAATGCATTGCGGCACCAGTTCGGCAACAAACCCCATCACTGACATCAGCAACAGACCTCCAAGGTTACCCCTGCCTTGGCAACCTCGTTCAGCCCTACCATACACCTAAGACAACTTTTGGGATTCTCATTGCATTTTGCCAACACCCAGGCAAGATTGTAAAGAGGTCAACCCAACAGTTGGCTAGCCTGAACAGGCAACCTCTTAATCCTGATATCAGCTGTGCAAACGGTCCAATCTTCTGAGTCATCATTATCATAGGAGGATTGTCTTGTCAGTGTGACCAAAAATGTGCTGCACGCTTACATGATGGATTTGCTCAGCAGCTGTAGTCATGTACCGCACCTGCACCAGCATTTTTGGCGGGTTTCCAGACTTTTACCGCAAGCTGATCAATGGTTGATCAAGATCACGACTTTGATGCTGGTTGGGCTCATCGGCTGAGCTGAAAGATTCAGGTTTTGGCATGTCGTAAAATCTTTGGTAAAACTTCGTTGTTGGGCCAAGTAAGCAACTGGCACGCTGGCTTTCTAAGCAGCTGCAGGGGTCGTCTCAGAAGGTCTGACGTGACTGCATTGCCAGCAACTTTACAAAGCGAGGAGATGCAAAGCAACAACCTGCAACATGAAATTGTCAGACAACATGTCAGCGATTGATGATCAACTTGACAAAGCCGTGTTTGTGGCCTAATGCAGCACCTCTGCATTAGGGGGGCAGAGTCATACTTCACAAGCTGCTGCCATCAGACCCATGCGACTGCGGACATGTATGCCAAGTGCTTCTAGTGACCTGTCCTCATTGACCTTTCACTGAAATCATGCATGGCATGCATCGCAAAGACGCATGAACAGACAAGCCAGGTCCTAAAGTTTGAGTAGGCTTTGCTGCACAGTTTTGCCTCAACCACGTTGCCACAAGCCTGTGCGTATATCACGCTCGCAATTCGGCGCTGAGCAGGCACGTTCTGCAAAATCGCTCTGCGGGATGTAAGTCACACACAAGTACTCGGCATGTCACACCTAGTTGACCACGCCAAGCACACAGCATCCAAATACGATTTCGTCAAGGTAAGCTGATCAGGGAATGCAAGCTTGTTGTGACGTGCAAGATTGATGAAACTGCTCTGTAAACAGGTCAAAGTATGGCTTGGAGAGGGCATGGATCACTATTATGTCCTGTCACGTTTCCTCATCAGCAGGATGTTGACCGTGACCAAGATCCCGTACATGAAGGTAAGTCTGCATGCATCGGTCGTGAGAAGCACTTGTATCACGACACCCCTTGACAATCGTAGTGATATCTGCAGGCAGTCAAGATTGCTCTGGAGGTCAAGAAATACCTAATTGATAACAATAACTTCGATGTCACTCAGGTAAGCAGGGTGCAATGTCAATGACAAATAAAAGCAATCTGCTCCGTACACAAATTTTCAATGTGGGCTGTTGACTTCAGGCAACTTTGGAAAATATATTGTTTGATGTCATGGAAGGCAAAGGCTTTGGTGCAGAATACAAGAAGCGCTACAAAATGGTCCATCAATTCCATCAAGAAAGGCGGCCTCTCATTATCATTGTTTGCGGTGCTCCTTGCACAGGTCAGTTGCATCAGAAGATCAATGTTCATGAACAACTGTACAAAGCCATACAGCGTACATGACCTTTCTCAAGAGAAGGCAAACTGATCTGCACCAGGGTTTGCATGCAGTGTGTTATGCTTTCCATGCATGCCTTGACACTCAGGGTAAGCCAGCCTGGTCAGGCGGGACTTGTGCCATGCATCCCAAGCGCTTTTGCCAGAAAGTGTCACCCATCATTACTGATGTCAACATGCATGCCTTGCAGGCAAGTCCTCGTTGGCCCAGCAGTTGGCATCAAGGTTCAACATGCCAAATGTGCTACAGACAGACATGTTCTATGAGGTACACACAGATACCTTGTGGCTTTGCATGTTGCTAATTTGCTGCATTGTGCTGCTGAAGGCATAAATTATGTGGTCACAAGCGCCCTGGCTCTGCTTACATCACTCAAAGTCACTGAATAATATTCCTGAATATCTATTTGCTGCACAGCTCTTGAGGACCTCAAATGACAAGCCCTTGAATGGCCAACCTCTCTGGAAGCGGTCAGATTTGGATAGCAACCAGCTTGTGCATGAGTTCCAGAAAGAGTGCCATGTGGTCAGACGCAGCATTGATGGCGATCTTGTCAAGGTATGCCTCCAAAGAATGCCATATGCCGCGTCTGCTATACATAACACATGTCTGCATGTCAAGCACTGTGAAGTTGTTTACATGACATGCATAAATCGAATGTTGGACATACCACTCTATGTGACGGTGTCTGCTGTGCACAAGAAAGGTCATTCAGTAATGCCTGTAGCTCTGGCACCATCAACTAAGCATTGTAAAGGTGGGTTCATGCATGATCTAGGCCTTCATGTGAATGTCTTGTGCTGATTTATTTTCGCTACTGCTGATCAGCAGACAAGCAAAGCAAAAACGTCACACTAAGCTAATGCATGCATGCAGACCATTCGTGACGGCAAATCCATCATCATTGAGGGCTTGCACCTAGATCCAGGCCTGTATCTTTATGAGTTTGGCAGATACGGCATAAGGCATCTGCACACCAGAAACGACAGCTTGCTCCCAACCCAAATGAGCACAGCCCAGCAAGATGACCAAGTGCTGGTTGAGCCTGTCAACCCAGAGCCTATGAACCCAGACACTGATGTGCAACAAGCTGCTAGACTAGAGCCTGATGGCAGGTGGGCAGCAAGTAATGCTATCACTTTTGCACCACAGGCATTCCGCAACTTGTGCCAGCCTTTTTGCTTCACACAAGCTCAATGCACCTGAACACCTGGACAAGTTCATTGGCAACAGGCATTCTTTTGCATTTCGAGAACCACAAGGCTTGAGAAACGGGACTGATCTGTGTCAACCTCTCTAATTTCAAGAGCTTGGTATTGCTTTAACCAGACAAACATGCAGCAGACCGCTTTGCAAATGTTGGTAAGGCCAATCAGCACTATGTTACTGTCATGTCAAGCTGAATGGTGTACCAAATATGACCATCTGCTGAAATCTCAAATCTTGCTTTCCTCAGTCAAGACTCCCAAGTCTTCAGAGCTGATTGCTGGTCCACATGCATAGTCTGACAGATCTCATCACTGCAGGGGCTCAGAGATGGCAGATGCACCTTCAAGCCATCAAACTCATGCAACCCAGGATCGTACCACAAGTCTGCTGGGCTCAATGCAACAGATGCTGCGGTCACAACCAGTCAAGCCCACATCAGCTGCCACAGGCATGCTGTTTGCGCTGCAGTCAGTGGCGAACCGCATGAGCCCAGTGCTGTCAAGCTATGTGTCCTGGCAGCATACAGACCGCTATGGAGGTCAGAGTGACGACAGGAGAAGATCACAAGGTACTGGGCCCTGCACAGCTCTTGTTAAAGACGCTTGCACTTGCTAAGCCATGTGAGGGTTTGCATGGCACAGCATCTTCTACTGATTGCATGAAAGCACAGGCATTTCACAGTGTGAAGACAGCATAGTGCTTATACAGCAGGTGCAGCAGAACCATTCTGCTGACAACTAAGTGCTCATCGTACAATCGTGAAAACCACAACCTGGGAAGGTAACCACAGATGTTCATGCTTGAGCTGCACAGATGGCTGATGCAGATCAAGACCGTCCTGACAGTCAGCTGTCTCGCTCCCCTGGTTCAGAATGGATTGGACAGCAGCTACAGAAAGCGCTGCATGGCTTAGCTTCCACTGTTGCACCCCGCACCCCTCCCTCCAGCACATCACCTACCAGAGACACTGATGCACACAAAGACACAGCTGTTGTGCCCAATAAGCCTCCCTTAGATACACAATCAAGCACAGACACTGATGCCCACCATCTCTCCGCAGCAGCTCAGTCCAATCTGCATGGCACCAGTGCAGAGCAGCAGGCAACCCTGCCTTCAGCTTCACAACGGGCTGCTCAGACTTCATCTGTTGATGTCAGTCCAGATGCACGCCACGTTGATCAGCCTGCCGCTTCTCAGCACAGCTCCCTGGATGTTGCTCAGTCTACAGCTGCTGAAACCAGGAGTGCTGAGGGTTGTGCCGAACAGCAGCATCAGCAAGCGCAACAGCAGTGTCAGCAGCAGCAGCAGCAACAGCAGCAGCTGCAGCAGCATGCAGCACCTGGTGAGGATGCAGCAATGCCTCCAGCTGCCGGCAATGCCAACACAACTGCTGCTGTTGAGCCACAGAGACCTGAAGGTGTTCATGACAGGGTGCCAGCTGCAGTTGCACTTGAGTCCCCAGATGAACCTCATACCCATGCAGATAAAACAGATGCACATGCTCAAGCTGCGCCTCAGGAGGCGACAGATCTTGAACAGCCACAGACAGTCAGTCAGCCTGAGCAAAAGCAGGAGAAGAAAAGCCCAACTCCAGTGTTTGTACCAATAGTTGTCTCCATGGATGACCGAGATCATAAGCTGTTGGTCGAGGAATGGTACTCAAGACAGATGGTGAGTGCTTACATGTCAGCTGCAATCAAGCACGATGTGACGTACTGCATTGTTCAAGCTATCTGCAATCAGTGTTTTGCTCCTTGATGAGTGTACATTTAAGACAGTTGATGCAGTCTGTTGCTGTTTGATTTGCAAACAAGCACCGTTTGTCAATCTAACAAGCTATTTGTACTTGCAGGCAATGTCTGGTCAACTAAGCAACACAGCCATTTCAGATCAAGAGGTGACTGACTCAGCCAATGCCATATATAGCCGCATCAGGCTTCTGCAGGAACACTTGTGCACCTACTCTGAGCGTAATGTACCTGTTGTTCAAATTAATTTTGCCAACTTTTCAGACACGCTGGACCAGCTGCATGACTACCTGCTGCAGTGTATAGGAAGCGCTATGCAGCAGGAGTAAGCTCTCAGGTTTCACCGGGTCATGAAACAGACAACCTGAAACGAGTAGCATGTTTGTATATACATATATATGCATATGGATTTGTACAACCAACAGTTACTCCAAGCTTGTTGTCAGTCGCTTGTATGCAGCAAAGTCGTTTGTAGTGGCGTAGCAGATATTTCAACAATGCGAGCTAAAATTGATTGCAACAAGTGTTAGGCTAGCACAGATTTGATCCAGGGTACCACCACAAACAACACGGGTCACAGCTACTGCAAATATTAGTTGAGAAGCATTGCAATGACAGAACAGCACCGCAATGTAACACTTGGTGTGGCTTCGTGACGCGCACCAGTTGTGCATCAGGCTCCAACATGCACGCAAAGCATACTGAGCGTCAGTGGCACCAGAGGCTGGACACAAACTTCGTCAAACGCTAAGCATTCTGTCTGTACAAAGGACCAGCATTCGGCCTGACAAGCACAGGCTGAAAGTGCTGCACAGGGTACCCCATGCTGATCTGCTGTCTATGCTGAAACGTTCCCGCACTCATGTATTGGCCTTGTGGCGCCTGCTGCCTATCTAGTGACTGTGCTGGTCTTGTCATTTGGGTTGGCTGAGCTCGCAGCACTGGTGTGCCTGACACCGAATTCTGCTGTCTCGCTAGGACCGCTGCCGAGTTGGCCAGCATGACTGGGTGCATGACCTGAGGACCCACATGGCCCTGTCTGCCTGTCATGGGCTGCCTGGCCTGCGCCTGACCTTGCTGATACTGACTGTGAGCGACAACAGGTGGCTGTTGAAAATGCAGTGGCGCCCTCTCATGCGTTACTTGAGCTGGCTGTTGAAACTGCATTGCCCCCCTCTTATGCCTTGCTTGAGCTGGCTGTGGCCACATGTGCTGGGCGTGACCTTGCTGCAAAACTGGCCTAGCCTGTTGGTGAGATAGATAGTGCCCATGAGGTGCCCAGCTGTGCAAGCGCTGCAGGGCGGGAGGCATGGGAGCTCGTGCCAGCACTTCTGCTCCTGGAGCTGCTATCTCAGGAGGTCCTACGCATAAAACACACATTGAATGATTGTTTTCTACGAAATATGCTTGCTACGCAGGTTTTGGAACCGGCAACTATATACAATGCGCAGCAACGCAATTGTTGATTGCAGTTGACCTCAAGCCATGCTTGGTAGCACTTCTGCTCCTGGAGCTGCTATTTCAGGCGGTCCTGTGCAGCGATACAATGTTTGTCTGCAATTCATCTTGAGCTATGCTTGTTGCCCATGACAGACAGCTCAATAGCTCATGAGCCAAAAGCTCACTTGATGTAGTGCTTGATACGCGCTAAGCCATAGGCAATATGCAACCTGCAACCATTTGAGAGTATGGTTCGCTGAGAGTCAGAGTTGATCTTGAGACGCGTAACACACCAGTATTTCTGAGTACCTAATACAATTCAGAGTATGATGATGTGGTGCATAAATTATAAAACGTTCCTGCAAGATCTTGACTAGCTCAGGATGCGCATCATGATGACGGCGGTGCCATGTCAGCAAGATGATTTGCAGGAATTGACAATGAGACCAGGTCATGTCAGCAAAGCATACACAATAAGTGCTGTGCATAGTAATGTGCACAGTGCTGTACAGAGTGCCGTACAATTCGCTGTACACAATGCTGTGGTGCTTGAGCTGGCGAGCTCTGCTTCAGGTGAGCATACCATTCTGGCGCAACACCCTCTGCATGCCTTGCACCCTGGATCTGGACACTGTCGGCGCCATTGACCCCTCTTGTGGCCACCAAGAACCTGTTTGATGATCAAGTACTTGCTGGCCATTGCCAACAGCATGAGGCAATGATGTGACTGATCTGGGCTCAGGCATAAGGCCAGGGTTGCCATGCACAGAAATGAAGTGATGGGCAGAGTGATGTTGGCAATGCTGGGAGGCCACTTGGGCTTGCTGTAAGGCTGGCTGGGTTTGCTGACGGGACAGTTGGGGTTGCTGGGAGGCTGGCAGGGTTTGCTGAGGCGCTAGTCGGGGTTGATGGGAGGCCAGATATGGGCTCTGTATGGGTACAAAGGGCATGCTAGGAGGGCCAGCAGGATAGGCTTGGGATGCAGCATGCTGCATGTCATCAAGGCTGTACTGACTTGCGCCTGTTGCAGGTGGTACACCCACTGCGTTTGCATCTTGCTGCTGTGCTGGGAGCTGCAGTGTTGTGGCAGCAGGATCAGACAATGCTGGTGCCTGCTCTGTCTGGTGAGTTGGCAAATGCTCTGCATTCTGCAGCGCTGCTTCAGTAGGCTCAGATGTCGCAGAGCTTGTCATGCCTTCAGCACTACTGCCAGGTGAAATGCCTTCAGCTTCAGTCACAGAAGGACTGCTTTGAACTGCAGCATGCAAGGCGGGCTGACTCAGTTGGGCTACGTCCCTTGGCAGCTGGTCAGGAAGCTGATTGCTGAGTGACAGCTGATCAGCAAGCTGATTTCCGTATGGCAGCTGCCCCAACTGCTCATGTCTCAACAATTGTCCAGGAAAGTGATCATCACCTGTTTGTTCATTTTGGGACTGCAAACCACTTGACAGAAGGCTGGGAAGCGGTGGTGGCGCTGATGGCTGCTGTGTCATCTGTTGCACTCGCTGCTCTTGCTGTTGACTGTGCAGTGCAGTAGGATCACCTCTTGCAGAATGCTGATGACTGCTCAATGCTGCCTGGTCCCTGAAGGATGGGTAATCCCCTGGAGGAGCTGATGTTAGCATGGGGGCGCTTAGCACACGTTGATGATGATCTCTAAACTGCCCTGGCATCTCTGCGAAGCGCATGCTTCTGCTCTGGCCATTGCTCCAAACACTCTGCCATTGGCGCTGCTGTTGCTGGGCGCCTTGAAGCAAGCTAGGGTTCTCATGCTGCCAAGGGGTCTGTTGCTGGCCACAAGTCGGCAACAAGGGCCCTTGTTGCAAAGATCTCTTGCCAGGTGGTGCACGATGCAGTGGTTGTGGGCTGGCATGAGCATGGTGGGTTTGTGTAGACCGCTCGTCACTAGTCACAGCAGGGGCCTTTGGTGGACTTGCAACAGCAGGCTCAACAGTCTGTTGCGCCGCATCACAGCGGTAGCTGGGCGCAGCATCTGCTGTCTGCTGGCTGTGGCTGGGAGCCTGTGGCAGTGGCGAGGGTGTGGCCTGGAGTGGTTTTACAGAGGGGCTGCTGTTGCGGTTTGCAGAATCTGCTTGCAGGACTAGAGAAGACAGGACATGGGCAGTGTCAACAGACTGTTGACGTTTGGACAAGACAGCAGGTGCAGATTCAGGAGAGGGTTGACTGTTGCGCTTGACAGCATCTGTAGCATGGACGGCCTGCAGAGCAGCCTGAGGCTTGACGGGTCTTTGGGGCACCAGACTGATTGCAGCTGAGAGGCTCTTGGGCTGTGTGGGCAGTGCATTTGGGGACTGTCTGAGTGACTGTACTGGAGGGACAGAGAAAGAGTGAGCGGTCTCTTCAGCTTCTGGGCTTGGTGACCGCATCTGGGCTAGAAAGTCTCTGAGGGCCTTGTCAAGCTGCAGAAACAAAAGAGCAGATGAAAATGCTCTTGTGCAACACAACATTGAGGTGCAAGCAACGCGCTGACGCAATAGCTTGATCTCATGTGCATCAAGGGCACAACAGGTGCAACTGGTGACATGAGGCATGCAAAAGCTTGACTTGTTGTTGTACTCCCTTCACAGCTGCTGTTGATGTGATGAATGCTGGCAATATGATTGCAGCATGGCTCATTACCACCTGAGGCAAACTTGCAGATTGTACAAAAGTACACATGTATGCAAATAACAGGTTGCATGCATGCATGCATGCATGTGCTGATGTGCATCGAAGGACGCAGGGCTTGGACACTTGCACCTACAGTACTTTCTTCTTCCAAAGACATTCACTGTAGGAGAAGGCAATTGGGAATCAGACACTGCATGGTGACTGCAATAATACCTCTAACAAGGACAATTTGATGTCAGGGTGCCTTTCTTGGTCACCAGCGCAGTGGTCAACAAGAGTCACTGTGCCAGGATGCATGCATTTGCAAATCAGTGCGCTCACCTGGCGTGAAACCTGGCGGGCTGTTTGACTCAGCTCCTCTGCATGAATTGAAGGGCTACTTGACCCATTCCAGCCTTCACCTTCACCTTCTTTAGCCTGCAGTACTCACACTCTATTAGAAATCAAGGGAAGATAAGGTCAACAGCAGGCAAAAGCTGTCAGTTCGTACACAGCAGCTTGCAACCTTTGCACAGAGGTCGCATAAGCATGAGCTTTGTCATGATATCGCCCCTATCATTGCTCTTGCTTGCAATATCTGGTCTTGCAATATGTAGCACGTGCGCAGTTAAGATCAAAAGTCTGTGCTATACATATATGTCACACTTGTGTGCCAGCCTGTTGATAGTCATGCATGCGAAAAGGCTGTCATTGCTGTGTACTGAAGCCCTCTCAGCAAGAAAAGCAGTACAGTAACTTCTTGTTGTAAGGACACTTGATGTAAGGACATTCTTGATATAAGGACAATGCAATTGGGAACCAGTCACTGCATTCTGACTGCAGTGGTCCCTTTGAGTGAGAACAATTTCATGTAAGGACAATTTTCTTGGTACCCAAAGCAGTTGTCACAAAGAGAAGTCACTGTAGCTACTCTGATTGAAGCAGCAGGCATATTTACGCACAAAAAAGAAAATCTACGCCATTAGGCCTCATGACGGTAGCCCCTGTCAATAAAGTCAGCGCAAAAGGTACATTGTACCTGTGTAGATCTTGGTGATGATGATGATGATGGCAATGCATGATCACGCTCAAGCTGAGCTGCACTCAGGCTGAGTCCTGCTAGCTGACTCAGCAGTTCAGCTCCTAGACATGACACGCCAGTCAAGTGGTGGTCCTGATCTGGCTCGTTTTCAGATTGGTTGCCTGTGAGTCTCTCAGCTTGACCCTGCTGCACGCAGCAAACTGCTGATTTCTGAGCCAATCATTTTGTCTGTCCCGTTTGAAACATTATCCTGACTCAATGGCTGCACACTTCTGCTTTTGTTTGCTGTCAAAGAGCAATGAACCTGAGGCGTCTCATACACGCCTAAAGGCATATACTTCTCTTTCCTTTTCTTTTCATCATCCTACAATTCAGGGCAGTTTCACTTCTGGGTTTCTTTAAATGCACTGAACCAAGTGTATCAGCCAGCCAACATCATGTTGCCAGTTGTTTGCAAGTGTGCACCAGGATGTGTGCAGGCATGTGTGATTGGACAGGGTAGCTGCAAACAACATAGTCGATTTCCTCAACTTCGATAGCAAAATACAGGTTTTTTGAGCGTCCACTCGCACATTAAAATAATGTTTGGGCAATCCAATCAGCAACCCAACAGATTGGTTTACAATGCATACCTGATGCTGCTGAGATCTGAGCTCTGCAACAGCAGCCTGTAAATGCTCAATCTGTGCCATCAATGCAGCTGTTGACCCATCTGCCTTTGCATCTTGGGCGTCCACTGACTCAAACACCTGTATGCAAGCAAATGCATACATTGATGCATGTTGCAAACATGCACAAAATGTGTGTAGCTGTTGATCCACTTGCCTTTGCATCTGGAGCATCTGCAGGCTTGAACTCTTGTACGCAAGCAAATGTATAGGCTGACACATGTTGCAAACACGCACATCAAATGTGTAGCTATGGATCCATTGGCAACTTCATCTGGGGCATCTACAGGCTTGGACTCTTGTAAGCAAGCAACTGTATAAGAGAGGAACGCTGTATGCATGCAAAACTTGTGTGCAACTCAAGCAGTGCTGATGGCAATACAGTTTGGGCACTACTAGCTGTCAATGGTAACCATGATGAGCTGTAAGATGGCCGAGCAATACAGTGATTGCAGTGACAGTGTTACGCATGTCATTGAAGGCTTTGACAAACAAGAAAAGGAGCAGCAGCCCTTTTTGCCTTATCTGGATGATAAGTATTGTACATTGAGACTGCTGTAGCAAGCGCTGTCAGCAATACGTGAAAAATCTGCATGCAGATTCTCCAACTGCATGGCATGCATGAACAAATTTTCTCTTATCTTATTCTTTATTCTATATTCAGTATTCTATTGCCAGCAAGCACTTGGGCATGCTGTAAGACAAAGCACACCTTTTGAGGAGACCTCCCAAGCCTATCAGCGCCTGACTGAGTCTGAGCTTCTGTATTTGAAGATCCAACAGAGCTGCTGCTGTCAGCATCACCTGCAGGCCCTGCCTCTATGCCGTTTTCCGCGCTGCTTGTATAGCCTGTATCTGCAACAGCTGTGGAGGACCCTGCGGCGGTGTCGTGATGGTCGCTGTGACCCTGTGAAGATGCAGTGCTAGGTGGACTTGCGTGGCCTTGCTGACCAGGTGGGTCCAAAGCTGTGTCAGATATGGAAGCGCGGCGCTGAATGAACGCTGGGTCTAGACTAGGCTGTTCTGATTGGTCTGCTAGCTGCTCAGAGGCAAGTGATGACGGGTGCAGCTGACCTTTAACTGCTGCGACATCAGCAAGACTGCCTGTCTGCATGCCTGAGCTTGCTGTTGTTCCATGCCTGTCCCTCGTTGATTGTTTCATGCTATTTGGTGACTGTTCACGGCTTGGAGCTAACTCAAGGTCTGCTGTTTGCATGAACAACTCCTCATTTGAGTCCTGCTTGCTGCTTGCTCCATTGCGTGCATTGCTCAAGCCTCCAACAGCAGCTGAGCTCTCTTGGCTCATGCCAATCGCTTCCGATTCTGGAACAGAAGAAGCAACTGAGTCAACTGGGGACCCAGTCCAGCGGTTCTGCCCATGCAGTGCTTCCTGCTTGGGGGCAGAGCTGGCTTGGACATGATCCTGGAAACTGTCAACAGCAGCTGCCCTCAAGTCTGAGGCATTCGCTTCTGTCACTTGCGCAATGCCTGATGCACCCAAACGTGAGTTTGAAGGCAGAATTTGGCTGCTCAAAGCAGACTGTGCTGCATCACCATTTAGATGGCTGTCCTGGCCCTGAGCAACAGCACTGCTGCCTGGGTTGCCAGGGCTAGCTGGTGCAGAAGCCTGCCTTGCGACCGAGTAGTGCCTGTGATTGGGGCTGTCCGCAATGCTGCTTGACTGATCTCTGTTGGGCTCAAGAAGGTGTTTCCTAGCAGAGCTGATCTCAGTGCTGCTTGAGTGGTCTCTGCTACCCTCAAGAGATTGTCTGTTGGCAGGACTGATCTGAGTGCTGCTTGGCTGGTCTCTAGTACGCTGCAGAGATTGTCTTTTGACAGGCGAGATACCTGTGCTAGCAGCTGATGAAGATGCACCTGAAGCTTCTGGCAAAGCTGATGCTGGCTGAGCATGCTTCGCAGCTGGTAATCTTTGGGGACCAGATACCTCAGCTTGATCATGAGAGCTGATGCTACCGTCGCTTTGCAGACTGTGACCCACACTGCCTGCTGTCTGGAGACTGTTGGCTGACCTGGCAGTGTCAGTGGGCTGTTCTAGCCTGGCACGAGCTTGTTGCTGTATCTCAAGAGAAAGACTGCTGGAAGCTTCATTGTGCATGCTCTTTCTGGCATGGACTGCCTCATGTGGCATGCCATTGGAGTGATACTTCCTTGAGTTGCGCTGATTGTCATGAGCATGACCTGGGTATGCATGCGTGCCTGCTAATCCAGACTGGCCGTGAGAGTCAGCAGTGCTGCTTAGGTGCGTGTCTAAGGGCTCTGCCTGCCTCTGCTCTGATGCTGAGTGAGCAAAGCTGCTTGACTCAGCATGCAGGGGCTCCAACTGGCTGCTCTGCGATGCTGAGTGATCAAAGCTGCTTGACTGCACGTGCAGGGGCGCTATCTTACCATACTGTGATGCTGACTGGTGATCAGGACTGCTTGACTGTGTATCTAGGGGCTCTGCCTGATTGTGTTCCGATGCAAGCCGGAGATTAGGGCTGCTTGACTGCATGTCCAGAGGCTCAGGCTGGCTGTGTTGTGATGCAAGCTGATGATCAGGGCTATGAGCGCGGCTAGGGGCATGACTGGTGCTTCTGCTATTGGCTGCAGAAGCTGCACTCTCCATTGCTGCTTGCACCTGACAGACACTTTTGATCAGAATATTTTTTTTCAATTCAGTTCCGTCGCACTGTAATCAGCTGTCACCAACAAGCACCGAAGCATGCATGCAGGAACAAGGGTAAGCCTTCCAGGCCGGCACAACAGCCAGCACTGACAAGGATTCTGCAGCTTTTGCCACAGCCTTTGAGCTTTCATTGACACATTTTTGCGGATGTCGTCACAACACAAGCAGACGTTTGCATGACAACAAGAAAACACGCAGACTGCTACCCTTGCTGAGCGTGCTGACCTGTGCAAGAGTGGTTGTGCTGATGCGACCGCGACTATCCTTTTTCATGCCAAGCAGCGCCTTATACAGCTTGGGATTGCTGGCTGCAAGCCTCTGCAAAGCCTGTATGGCGACCCCTGCAAGCATGGCGTCTATGACTCATGCTTGGAGATCTGACAATCAGATATGTGCCTTTGCTCACTGCAAAATCTGTCCTTCAGGATGCAGGCATGCAATCTCGCAATCTGCTGCAGCAGAAGAATTGTTGCTAGCTGCGCACCGCTGAGCTGAGCTGGCAACAGGCTGGGTCCAGAAATTGCAGCATGGTTGCCATTACCAGTGGACTTTGTCAGCAATTTTCTACCATTCAGTTGAGTTCACAGTCCCGCTTAGGGAGCCAGATGTGACTCATTGGACTTTCTGACTTGAAGCACAGGTGAATGTTCTGACGTGATCCTCATTGTATGTCAATTCTGAGTTGAGTCTCAACACAGGACGAAGAGACAATGCACAGCTGGCTTACTATGCCAAGCTGGTTGTGCGCATGAGCTGCAGTTCTTCACAGTTTTGTATCACCTACCTTTCCCATGTTGACTCTCAGTGCTGGCAGGTAGGCTTTGAAGCGACGCCTCTTCTTTTACAAACTGTGCCTTTGGACTCAGTGACGCGCTTGACTTGCCCTGCAAGCCATCTTCACCGTACTCTAGGATGGTCACTGGGAACAGCGCACGCTTCTTTGGCTGCTGACGAACTGCCTGCCCTGCATCCCTTTGTCTGTGCTGCCACCAGAACTGAGTTGCACCTTCTGTGCTGCTACGCCTGCAGATATTGAGACAAGAGAGCTTTGTGCTGCTGGCGTGCCTGATGCTTGCAGCTGGTGTCAAAGCATGCTTTTTAAAGAGCAAATGAACCTGTCTGCTCTTGGCGCTGGTGGAGACATCCTGAAGTTGCCAATCCTTTCCGCCAGTATGCCACCCCTGACAGGACTTCCTGACTGTAGCATTTTCACCTTGACTCCTCCCTTTTCAGGCTTATGTACGACGGAGCAACGCAAAGTCAGCGGCTGCACAGCGTTCTGACGCGTTTAAGTTGACAAGTAGGCACATCAGCAAGCTAGGTATAGCGCTGAAAACAGCAGCGACACGCTGCCAAGCAGCAGCAGCGGCTTTGTCAACAACATACGCGGTGAGTCGAGTCCAGTCTGAGCCAACAAGCACTGCAGAAGCTATATTGCATTTAGTGCATTCGGTCGCATAACATTGCTGCACAATTTGAAATTTCAGGGGCTTCTTCAAACCTAACCGCCAGCTCACAGTAGACCTTCTGCAAAACCACATAGGAGTGTCGCTGTGCCGGTGTTTGCGTGTGTAGCAGAAGTCAATTTTGAGGCAAGCTATGGCCGAGTTCGACAAATCGCGGAAGATCGCCTTTTTGCCAGGGACTTCTGGCATCGGCAAGGCACTAGCGAAGAATCTAGCAAAAGCAGGTTTCAAAATACTCATCGGTGGGGTCAAGCTCGGAGAAGCAAAAGCAGCAGTCAAAGAAATACAGAAAGCTGCGGGATCAGCATGCCCCCTCATCGAAGCATATGATCTGAAGGGTGCTGCCGAAAAGGCCAAAGTCATCTTCTTTGCTTTGCCTGTAAGTCCTTTTTCTGTTGTACAAGCTACATGCGTGAGATTGGCCTAGACACGATGCCAAGAACTCAGTTGCAGGCTGAGGGTGTCCGTGCGCTGCTAATCACAGGGCAGCCAAGCAGAAAAGAAGGACCTCTTGCAGCAACTACAACCTGAGCTGAAAGGCAAAACCATCATAGATGTCACCACAGCGGCTTATTTGAAAGATGAGAAGCTCTGGGGTCAGACATCCACAACACACCAGAATATAGAAGCCCTTGCTGCCCCTGCAAAGTGGGTCAGGTGTTGGAACACTGTTTTTGTGGTAAGCTCTTTCTGCGTGTCTTCACTTTTGACTGGGAACAACTAACATGCAATAAAAAGATTCTGCCCATCATTCAGCAAGACAGGTTTTGATTGACGCATCGCAAAAAGAAATGCTTGTTGTGCCCTAGGGTCTTTTGGAGAATCCTCCGCCTTCAGATAATCCACACAGTATCATTGTCGTGGGGGATGATCAAGACGCTGTCACAGATGCCAAACAGCTTATAGACTGCCAATCAGGCTTCAAGGTAAGCTGCACCCCAATGAAACATCTTTACAGGTCTTTCAAGCAGACAAGACTGAACAAGGGTGCCGTAACTGCATGATGCAAACACTTTGCAGCTGGCAGTCATCAATGGCTAAGTTTGCACGAAGTGCTTGATTGTCTCTCCCTTGCTGTGGGGATTCAGGCCAAACACCTATGTCTGCCTGGACAACATAAACAAGCTAGCATTCCTGCACATTGAAATATGCATGTTGACAGCTTCTTCATCTCAGAAGCTGGCTGCAGTCATTGTCCTGAAACCCACATGCCTCTGTGACACAGATCGAGTGCAGTCTTTGCAGACATGCAATTGGGATAATGTGACTGCTGCAGGCTGTATATGGAGGTGGTCTGAAATATGCCAAAGCTTTGGATTTGCTTGGGCCAGGGTGGATAGTTGAGCTTGACAAGAATGCTGCAAATTCAATGGGCAGCAATCTAGCAGGCTGGCGGTTTGGCCTGTAGTTTGAGCTCAAACCTGCTCTTTGAGGTTACATTAGAAGATTGAATCATGCCACAGCGCTATTAGTTGATGCCCAGATGATCAGAGCTGCATGCTGCTCCTGATAGATGTGAGAGGTCCATCTATTGGCATCAGCAGGTGAAGGCGGCTCTACAGCTGTCTGATCTTGTTTTACTCACAGCAGCATGCTATGCTTGAACAAATTGGGTCACAGTCAGTCCATCCTGCAATCAAGAGCAAGCTCACTCATCTTGACTGCATCTTTGAACAACAAACACAAGCTCATTGGATGTCCATCAACATACTGCTGGTCATCATCATTACCACCATCATCATTATTATAGTGTGCTTGATGAAGAGATTGTGCCTGAGCTCAATCACAATGAATTCTACCCCCCTGATTAGGATGTACTAAGCCCTGCTGAGACAGCCTCAGCCGGCCTAAGTATGCTCAAGTCTGCCTAAGCCGTTAGCAAGAAGGCTAAGTCACTGCAAGTCGTGCTAAGTCGCTGCAAGCCATGCTAAGTCACTATCAGGCAGACTAATCCAGGCATGCTCAGCTTAGCCGAATTGCATGCTCAAGTGGCTTCCTGTAGACATGCAGTACTGATACAGCAAAGGCGATTCGTGTGAGACGACCTTTATCAATAACGTAATAGCAATAACAAAGATATCAGTTCATTTCATGGCAATTTAGACCGTGATGCCAACAGCTACAATGATGCCAATGTACAAATATTGCCCACTTGGGAGCAAAACATTCGGAAGTTGCAGACCGTGCAACACGACGACACGACTATGGCGTGAACGATAAGGCACAACTTAGGACATGACATCCTTTTGCCCTGTACAATAAAATTCAGTTAGCTTCACCTGCGATTAGTCACAATGGTCAACGTTGACTGTCCCTCCTCGCCACACCCTCTAATGGCCCTTGGTTGTTATGCGAGCTGTTCACGTTTCAAAGTTCGGTACGCGGACGCTTGCGTGTAGCGCATCTGCACCGCAAGCGTCAAATACTAGCAGCAGCGCCAACGCAATATAGCAAGCCAAACGGCAGAAATTGGGTCTGCTATCATTGGGCAATCGGTAGGCCATCGCCCTGCACCGTTTAGACTTCCGTGAGCATAAGGTGTCGTCTTGCCAAGCCTCCCTTGCAGGGAAGCCCAGCGACAGCTTTCAATCTTCATGGACATGAACAAAGCAACCTACTTGATGATTAGGAGCACACAGTCAGTTGTGACGTCAGCGATCAGCTTCTTGATAGATGAGGGGTGAGTAGCAAGTGCCGCAACGTTTGGCCTCCATTCTGTGCAGTGAGCTCAGCCCTGCTGTCAGCACGGTGACTCCTTGATGTGCTTTGCAGGCACAACCCCAAAACGCTCAGAGGTCTGCAGGACGCTGGAAGTCCTGAGCAACACCAAGTCTGTATGAGGTGAACACTGAGCCAATGCCTCTCAAGAGCGATTATGTGCCAACACAAGGGTCTGTTTTGACTACATTGAGAATGCCAGGCTGGTGTCGCCAGGTTGGGTTGTGCTGAATCTTGTCCACTTACAAACAACTACTGTATTCTGTCTGCAGTCAACATCAGTGTCTGCGTTATCTACACTTAGGATGCCAGGTTGGCATTGCAATACATCTTTTCAGGCTAACACATGCTGACACTAAGCTGCTGTAGCATTACTGAGTGCAATTCTGTATGCAGTTCTCAAGACTGCTGCCAAAAGCAAGAAGCGACCCGAGGCTGACAACAACAGCCCAGCTGTGACCAGTACAGCCAAGCGCCAGTCGCATGGCAGCAGCTCTACAGAAGCACCTTTTGAGGTAGACCAGGTTGCTGTGGCCCAGGGTTCTGCCGTGACCACACTCAAGGAGAGGTTCAAGCAAAGTATAACAGCGTCAGATTTGAGGGCAATGGACTGGTCTAACTTTAGTCGCGACAAGTCAGAGGTAAGTGAGCCTTACACCATACAGCTAGTTTTGCTTTGCACATCAGCACCATTTCTGCTGCTTTGTACAGGTGGTCAAAAAATTGATTACCTATGTCAAGACAAGAGCAACATATGGAGCCTTGCTTGAAGACAAATTTGTGGAGAACAAAATTCACAAGAAGTACAACAATGACAGAGGGATTGCCCTCAAATCTGTTTACAAAGACAAATATGAGGAAGCCGTTGGTGAGCACACATCCCTTCTCAAGCCACCAAGTTTGATGCCTTGTGTGCATGTGTGTGCTGACATTGCAAAAGTTCTGGTAACAAGCTGCCACTTCTACTTTGCAAGTCGTAGCATATGATGTCAAGTGCTGACTCTGGTTCCATTTGCAGGAATCAAACCCAAGGCAAAAGACAACTCTGCTGCACAGAGCAACACAGTTGCACCAACTGCTCAAGGTATTGTTCTCACACAATTTGCAGTGACGCAAGCTGAAGTGTACAAGTGCTAGCAGTCATGCAATGATGAAGCGTGTGTCTGCTCCGCGTCAACACACTTTCTTGCTGAGCTGCACTTGCGTGCAGGTGTTACACTGCCTGCTACAACTGCCAGCAAGGAAACCGATGTGGGTGGCAGCGATGTTGTTGCACCAACAGTTGCAGCTCCTCTAGCAGAAGTCAATTAGCCTTTGGTGACATTGGTGGCAAAGTTGGTGGACAGGTCTGCAAGGCAGCCACAGCACATGCTTGCGGGCAGTCAAGTGTTTAGCAATGGTGAAGCCAAGCATTGATGATCATGCAATGCCCTAAAATGTGGATTGCTATGAATGTTACCGGTATGAATTCATTCGAATGGTACCAGACTTTATTTAAATTGGGGTGCTAGCTAGCTGTTTTGAGCATCATTGGTTATGTATTGAAACTCTCTGTGGTATGAATGGTTCCAAAATGCTTTGCCCTATGTAACACACATCAGCAAAAGAGCAAATTGCTGTGCAAATGGCCGTGTAACATCATTGCAATAGCGGTAATTTTATGTGTATGCACTGTTGGCTAAGCTGCAGCTTAGCCAACGGCTTAGCATGCAGACGGCTAAGTCATCGTCTCCTTGGCTAAGCTGTAGGCTGGCTTAGCCAGTTGATTAGCCAAAATGCAATGAGATTAGGCCGTTCTTCACAGTGGCAAAACATGGAATATCCGGGCTAAGCTGCCTGCTGGCTTATCATTGCTCATGCCACTTTGCACTGGCTTATAGCGGCTAAGTATGGTGCTAATCAGGGGGGTAGAATTCATTGTGAATGTTTCGGTGTCAGATTTTGCTGTACATGTGCATTTGCTACTACCTGCAATGGCCCAGTTGCATGCATATGCTGCGCCACAATTTGACCTGCAGCTGTTTTTTGGTGTGTTGCAGATGCCTGTACTCTCAAAGCAAGGCGCGCAGCGACCACAGTATATTTGGCACATTTGATGTCAGGTGTGTCTACGGGGTAAATCATTAGTACTGTCGCCGTCATGGCTGTGGTCTCAGTCGTTGCAGTGTGACAGCAGTTCGGCAGATATGCATGCGAGATGTCAGCACGTCGCGTGAAACAGCAGTTGGCTGCGCTGCAGCAGCAACACAAGGCATCCGAAAGCCTACATCAGACTGTGGCACCCAAGAAAAAGCGCATCCGCCCAAGAAACAAGCGTAAACTAGCCACGAAAGCGCAGAACGTCAACGCTCAGCAGGGAACACAAGACCATCTCGAACAAAATCTGGCGTACTTCAAAGCAACGCTCCACAGCAAGGCCACGGAAAAGGCTGCTGCTGTCATGACTGAGGTATGATCTACACTTGCGAGCCATGGTAACCGCTTGTGGACCAAGCAATTGCACTACGAGAACCTTTTAGTGCCAAGTTTTTGCCCCTGTGTCAGGTGCTTGGGTTCAGCACAGCTCCTTGAGTGACATAATGGCATTGGTTGCGCACGCCACGCCACGCTGTGCAACAAAGCCACAGGCCCAGTTCTGCAGCCCATGCTCTACAGTCAGCAGACCGCTGCACCTTAGCGCCAATGTGCATATCATCAAGGGAAGCCACAGGCAACCAGCACAGCAGCTCAGCTCCAGGCACAGACCAGCTGTCAAGCATGGGCAGCACCGTCCCTTATGCCTTGCACAACAGCCGCTGTCAGGCAAACAGCATCAGCTACACAGCAGGATCCTTGTGCCAGTCATGCACAGCTCTGTATTTGGCAGGCAGCGCAGACAAACTGTGGCAGCTGCTACCTTCATGGATTTGATGGGGCAGATCATGAAAGACATGGCACCAGCTCAATTTACTGGATCCAGCCTAGAAGTTGATAAAGTATGCTACCATCCTGCAGGTAGGTCCAACTTGCATGTACGCCTTCACGCCTGCTCAGCACCTACATTGCAGCCTCTCAGCTTGTTGTCAACATGGGCTGCAAGCATGTGTGCGCTTGTCTGACAAAGCCTCCGCAATTGGCACTACACTCACTTTCAGTAAATTGCCTTACTCCGTGAGTCGAGCTTGCTTGCAAGCAGAATTGCAGCGCTGCAGCATATGCTGCTGATGTCATGCTACATGTCATTGCAATAAGCCAGACACACCGTACTTGGTTTCTGATAATGCATGCTTTTGGATAGATGTGAATGCCGGCTCTGCTTGTTCTCTCTCTCAGTATTGGATCATTGATTGTCCGGGATTGGTGGACTGGGTGCACAATGTGGCCCTTGCAGGGAAGGCTGAAACTGTTCGCATTCATTGCAAGATACCATGTGCACACATGCAAATGACTCTGGTCAATAAGTCACCCAGTTGAGTATGCAAACAGTCACTCAAACTTCACACAAAAAGTCATGCACACAGTTGTATGCTTCAACAAATCAGCAGTACAGAAAGGCTGCAAGTTGATGAGTTGCCTTTTGACAGGCTCGCTGACCCCACTGCTGACAGTGAATTGCCAGCCAATCAGCTAGACTTGAGCTTTGGCTGCAGCGGAGCAAGAGAGACACTTGAGTTTGGTTGCTTTTGACCAGCTCCCAATTGCACTGCCAACAGATCTTAGCCTGCAATTGCCAGCCAATCAGCTGGGCTTGATCCTTTGCCGCAGTGTAGTTAGAGAACTTAAGGGTCTCTTGCTTTTCACAGGCTCACCAACTCCATACCTAACAGGTATCAGCCTGCAATTGCCAGCCAATCAGCTGGGCTTAATCTTTGGCCGGAGTGGAGCTAGAGAGACACTCAAGGTTTGCTTGCTGTTCGCAGGCTCACCAACCCCACTGCTAACAGATATTAGCCTGCAATTGCCAGCCAATCAGCTAGGCTTGATTTTTGGACGAAGTGGAGCAGGCAAGACCACGCTGTTGCAGATGCTGGCTGGATTGACACACTGCACATGTGGCACAATCTCTCTTGGATCAGGTAGCTGTGTTTTGTAATGCCTTTGTTGCCTGTGAATCTGCTGTCTCATGCTGGATCAGGTGGCTGTATTTTGTGCTGCCTTTGTTGCCTATGAACCTGCTGTCTCATGCTGGCCCGTGCAGCTCAATCTGTGTCGCGTCAATAACCGTTGCTGTCCTATACACGAGAGAACCTGCTGTCTGCGTAGTTCTACCCCATACTGCAAGTCTGATCAAGAAAAGCTTACTGCAACATAATTGCTTGCCCTTGATGCAACACCAAAACTCATGATGTCAATACTGAGTGCTTAAACTATAACTGCTGAGGCAAGCATGCACACTGCATCTTGAATGGTCTTGGAAAAGTCACACCTGAGGGGTGAAAAATGTGTCTTGCAGGTCCTGCTGGTGCATCACCTGCTGCTGCTTTGACCCCGGCTGAGCTTGCAAAACGTTGTGGTCTGGTGTTTCAGTTCCCAGAGCGCTACTTTCTTGGTGACACCCTGCAACAGGTGAGTGGCCCTCACTTGTCAGCTTCTGCTACTTGTCTCACAGACTACATGTGTCTCGTCAACAACAGCTCAAAGCTGACTGATGTCAATCAGCTTGTACCGTGCACTAGTACACACAGACAGTGCTTGAGTGGTGCTCCCTACTAGCCTGTGTCTCCGCCATTTCAGCATGCTTTATGTTTGTGCGCGTATGTGCAGTTCTGACAGGTTTTGGGTACAATCAAGGCACGATCACAGTATGCTGCCATGCTGCTGTATGCATCAATTCCGTCCGTGCAGGAGCTTATTTTTGGGTGGCCTGTTGACGAGCTTGAGAGGCAAGCCTTGTCTATTCAAGCACATCAGGTGATGCAAGCAGTGGGCCTGAAGCAGTTCCCTGTGGCAACTCCTTTGAAGCAGCTGAGCGGAGGATACAAGCGGCGGGTGGCTTTGGCTGTGCAGCTCGTCAGACGTCCAGCGGTATGCAGACAAGAAGCTCAGCATTTCTGCGTATTAGGATAAAAGGTTTCAGCATTGATGCTTGCTGTACATTTCTGCAAAGAGGGTGCATACAGTTGCTGCATGTGAGTCAGTTGGGTGCCTTCTCACACTGAAGCAGTTCCCTGTGGCAACTCCTTTGAAGCAGCTGAGTAGCGGCTACAAGCGGCAAGTGGCACTGGCCGTGCAGTTGGTCAGGCATCCTGCAGTATGGAATAGCAAAACCCAGCATAATTGCAGCAAAGAGCACATCAAGTGATGTCATGCATCAGCTTTGCACGCTTACAGGCACACTCAGCTTAAGTGCAAGGACACTGTGTACAATCAGTTTCTCTGGGGATTTGGTCTCATGCTTCTCAGCTTTGGGCACAACATGCGTAGTGGCTGCAGGCATAGTCGCGTATGCAAGAACATATGCAACCTTTGTATTTGCAATCGCGCCTGCCTCATTTAGCAATGGCAGAAGGTTGCCGCTGCTGTAGCAGAATCGAGTCTGCTACATAGATGAGTGTAAGCTCCATTGCCGGGCTCAAGCATGAGCTCGACCTTTGTTTTGCTCTACCGACAAACAGTTTTACACAACAGCTTTTGCTGTTGTATGAGTCATTGGCTGGACTGGATTGTGAGGCGTGCATGGGGGTGGCTGATGTGCTCTAGGACATCAAGAAGCGCTGCACCGTCCTGGTTATGTCTCACAATTTCTTCTCATCTCTTTCTTCTTTTGTACCCATTGACAGACTCTTTCAGAGGGTTTTTGATTACGCTAACAGACTCTTTAACAGGTGTTGCTGCTGGATGAGCCATTAGCTGGATTGGACCGGAAGGCGCGCAAGGATGTTTTGCTTTGCATTTCATCTCCTTGTTTGTTGTGATGACACTGAGGAGCAATGTGATAGACTCTGCTGCTTGATGAGCGGTTAGCTGTGTTGGGTTGGAAGGCGCACATTGAGGTGGCTGGTGTGCTCAGACTTGGTTTCTTCTCTTGTCTCTTGGTGATCTGTTCTTTCCTGTTTCATTTCTCACAGACACATACACTTTTGCAGGTGTTGCTACTGGATGAGTCATTGGCTGGGCTGGATCGGAAGACGCGCCTGCAGGTTGCTGGTGTGCTCAAGGACCTCAAGAAGCGCTGCACCATACTGGTGGCATTTCATGATTCCTTCTCACCTCTTTCTGCATTTGTGTTACACTGACAGACTCTTGAAGAGGGATGCTTTTGACCTCTTACACAGGTGTTTCCATTCTGACTGACACACGCTTTTACAGTTGTTGCTTTCAGACGAGCTGTTGGCTGGATTGGACAGCAAAGAGCGCGTGGAGGTGGCTGATGTGCCCAAGTTTGTTTTTTTTCCTTTCTTGTCTTTTTTGACTGACGCAATGCTTGATAGGTGTTGCTGCTGGATGAGCCATTGGCTGGATTGGATTGGAAGGCGCGCATGGAGGTGGCTGATGTGCTCAAGGATCTCAAGAAGAAGTGCACCATTCTGGTTGTGTCCCATGATCTGCGGGAACTTACTCCTTTGGTGAGCGCTTATGAGTTTGCAATACAATGTTTATATTTTACATGCGCACTGCCAGGTCAAATCACAATAGCTTGCCACATGTCCCTATAGCATACCGGTTGTGTCCCACAGTTCGCGCAAACTTACTCCTTTGGTGAGCGCTTATGCACTTGCAACCTTCGATACAGCGTTTATGATGTAACAGCTTCCCTGCGTGACTGAATCACATGAGTCTGCTTGTCAGACATGCCTACACCATACCAGTTGTCCCCGATTATCTGCACGACCTTATTCCCTAGTGAGCGTTTGGATTCCCGACCTGCAAGCTTCAGGACACACCCTCTGCACTGCATAAAATGATTGTACAGGAACTTCTGCAAATTGTGCAATATTGTTGTACAATCATTTGCCTGCTACAAACCACTGGGCGCTCACTGCGTCGGCAGTGTGCGTTGTCTGCTTCTTCATGTCCCCAGATGCACATGTGTCAGTCTGCTGCTTGAGTATTGCGCTGAAGGCGATGCAGTGAGCATTGTGTCAGCAATGCTCAAACTGCTGGCCGTTGCTGTGATGTCGAATACATTACAAGCATTGTTTGCTTCCAGCAAAGTTATGGCCTGGCCAAAAGTGCCTAGCTTGCATGATCTCAAATGTGCCCAGAAAATGTTAGATCCCACACAAGCTGTGCTTGCACTTTCATTCTGCTGGATCTCATATGAGCTTGTTTGTGCCCTGTGACGTGAATTGCAAGCAAATGTGCGCCTCAGCTGGTGAGTGGAGTGGATTCGAGGGTGTCTGCAGCTCAGATTGTGCTGAAGCTGTCTGTGCTGTCTGCTGGATCTCATATGAGCTTCAATTGGTGCTTATCACAGCCTTGCAGCTTGCTGATGGTCCGTTTATGGTTGCATGCATTGTCCTAACACTGTTCTGGCAGTTCCTCTGCGCCTCATAGGCGTCTTGGATCTCCATCACCGGCACAAACATGGTGTCCTTTGCAATGCAGGTGGACAAAGCTTGGGAGATGCAGCCAGGCGGCATTCTTCAAACGGCAAGCTGGCCACCTGCTCAGCCTACAATTTGATCTTTCTTCCGACGGACAAAGCTGCTGGAAGATCAGCTGAATCTATTGCTGTCCCTTTTTGCACTGTAGCGAGGGCACGACAGTTTGTGGCTGCAGCTCCAGAGACAGCAAGTAGGCCAGCCGCCCAGCTTGAAAGTTAGGGTGTGCACAAGTACTAATTGCTGCTGCTGGTAGACCAGATGTATCATTTTTTGTCCGTCTCAGCTTGTCAATGATCTCTGGCCACACTTTGCTTTATGAGTGTCATACTGGCGGTCTTGCCAGGGCTTGGTGTTGTGACTTCACCCGCTGACAACTTGTCGATTGTGTCTACTGGCATCAGGACGTCTGATTCACTGTTCATGTATTGAAGCAGAACGTCATTGTTTGCACTGTGTAAATGTTAGCAAGATACAAAGAGTGTTGCAGGATCAGTCTCATTTGTGTTGGCTTGGCAGATGAAAGGTCCACCAAGCTTGCATGCAAGCCTATACTCAAACTTGATTCACCCAACATGTGATTCCAACTGACATGTTTTGTTGTGACAACTGTCAGCTGTGTGTTGAGCGTTGTTAGTCTGTGTTGCAAGCAGCGCCTAGAGATGAAAGCACTTTCCTCACTGCAGCCCTTGCGATTACCTCACTGGGGATGCTACGATATTCAATCGATGCTCAGTCATGCACTGTTACTCTCTGACGGCCAGATGCCCATGCCGAGTAAGCCTGTATGGATACGTTGCAGCCTACGGTAGCGGCATACAAAAACTGAATTTTATTCACCTCAAACCACGCTCGGCCCGAATTTAATGCACTCTTCCAGCTGGGATCGAACCAGCGACCTCACGGTTAACAGCCGTGCGCTCTAACCAGCTGAGCTATGGAAGATTGGTCGCCAGCTAGGAAATTTTTATACTAAATACACACTATTAGGTAAAATTGAGTAGAGCAATTAGTCTTGACTGCAGATTTGGAGGCATACGCAGTAGAGGACATATACACTGACTGTGCAGAGTCATTTTACTGCAACGAGCCTACAAGCACTTCTAGGCTGAGAGATTGATGATCAGGCTTCTAATTTGTCATGATCAGAGGCTAACAGGCCAGCAGACTTGAGGGGACCAGGAGGCATATGCAGTACAGGACATATGCACTGACTCTGCAGAGTCATTGTCATGCACAAAGCCTGCCATTGTCTGCAAGACTAGAGGTTGACGCCTATATGCATGACAAGCTGTCACTGGCAAACAGGCCAGCAAACTTGAACAGACCAGCAGACCAGGAGGCATACGCAGTATTGGACACGTATACTGAGTCTGCATAGTCATTATACTGCACTGAGCCTGCATGCTTTGTGTGATTAGAGAAGCTTATAAGCAATCAACAGCAAATTGGCCAGCAGACTAGGAGGCATACGCAGTACAGGACATATACACTGACATTGCAGAGTCATGGTACTGCACTGAGCCTGCAAGCATTTGCAGGAATTGATCTTCATACTTGAGCTTCCCAACTGTCAGCAACCAAGCCAGCAGGCTTGAGGAGACCAGGAGGCATACACAGTAATGGTCATAGACACTGAATCTGCAGAGTCATTGTGCTGCACTGAGCTTGCAAGCACTGACAGGATTAGAGGTACACGATCAAGCCTGCAAGCTATCAGCAGCAAAGTGGCTAGCAGTTGGAGGCATATGCAGCACATGTCATATTCACTGACCCTTTGCTGACACTGATTCTATGCACAACAGCATCTGGAACTACAGTCTGCTGTAAAGTGAGAGTGCAGCTGTCCATGTTGACACCAGTTGCTACACACCACTTCATGGTTTTGGCACTCTCCACATGTGTGCCGATGCCTGACTACTGCTGCAAAGTGGTATGTGTTAATGTGTGAAGCAGATCCAGCAGGCTGAATGCAATTTTATTGTGCAGTGCCTGGGGTTTGCCAAGTTTGGTTCAATCCTAGCTGTGTGAGTGGCTAACAGCAGGGTGTGGCTGATAGTAACAAGCTGTTTGTAGAGCTCCTTATACTGGAGTTCACTGCACAATCATACATGCAGTCAAAGCACATAGTCAACTTGCCTGCTGATCCCGGGCTGCCTCTTTAGACAGAGGCTCCCGCTATGACGCCTAATGGCGTAAACTTTTCTTTTTCTACACCAGTAAACTTAGTCTTATGCCATGCACCAGACGCAGATGGGCGAGTCAAAAACTTGTTCAGCTGGCGCCTAGTCATGGCACACAAACCAAGAAACATCAGAGCATAGACTCCGTTAGTATAGGTGCAGCAATTGGCCTGCATGGGACTTGCTAGTGTACCTGTCCACATGTACCTCAAACGCTGTGGAAGAGGACTAGCCTGTGTCTCTGGTTTTGCAATGGTGTGTTACTCACACAGAACGCTGTCAAACCCACACCAGCATTGAAAACGCCTATCAGCAAGTGTCGAGCAACCAGAGGGTAAGACACACGTTAAAATAGATGCAGGGCTGGGGTAGTGTTGTCTTGCATAGCATGCAGGTGAACTCAAGATGAGGTGTTGCCACATCAGATGCACATGACAGCTTGTTTTGTCTCTTTGTTGACTCGTCTACATTTCTGCAAGGGTCTCATTGCACACTGCCAGCGATTGTCACATCTGCTTTGCTTATTTACGTTCCTTGTAGTCGGTGGTGGTAAGTAGGCGGATTACGAGTGAGTGACGCGTCAGCAATCTATGTACAGCGCTGCAACACACTAACTGCCATGTGACAGCTGCATGCACACCGTCAAATGGAGCAACTGTGCAACTTCGGAACAAAAATGTGCGCAGGTGCTTTTGTGCAACATGCTGACAGCATGCTCACTTCCAGCAACGTGAACCTAGAAATATCGTCTGTCAGCTGATGTGCAACAGCTTTTTCCCGTTTGATGTACAGTCTGCCGCATGTCAAGGACTTGTGGGCATCCTCATGCTGGTACGCAGCATGCATCAGCCGTGTGCAGAACAATTCACCAAGCATGGCATTTGCAATTGCCGCAACACAAGTCCACAAATTACATTGACCACTTTGAAACTCAACAGCATTTGATCACTCTTGACTGGAATAAACTGCTCAAAATGCTTGCCAAAGCTGCAAGACACAGCTGTACTTGATTCTAACATCTGTCAGCTGGCTGCTTGACCTCATGTGTTGACTTCAGCATCATGAAATTTCTCAGTACTAAGAACGCATAGGATGCTGCATTTGAAATCTTGGGCAAAAATAAAATATGTCTAACAGACAAGGCGGAGTCATAGCGTTAAACTGTATACCCAATGTTGTACACCATAGCTTACACCTGCCTTCAAAACTCATATGTTGACTTATCTGCTGCTTACGCAATGATGTACTTGCCTAACATACAAAACTAACAGCTTTCTTGCAATTGCTTATTGAGCTTGTGTACAATCTTGCATCCTTGCACCATGCCATGTGTGGCATGCTGCCTGTCAAGGCGTCAAGAGAAGTTTGTCAATCAAGAGTCCAGCAGGCGGCTGCAAAGTCCATATCACTGGCTCCTTGGTCTGTGTTGCTGCATGACATGGGAGAGTAGCTGAGCTGCTGAGATGTGAGCGACCGCTGCGCCGCTGACCCGTCAGCGCCGCTGCGTCTGCTGTGTAAGGACCCTGCGTCTCTGTTGCTCCATGTAGGCATCAAGCTGCAACTGCAGACGGCATAGAGTGTAAGCGTAAGCCTTCAACCCCGTGTGCATAAACGCTCGATACGGGACAAACCAACCAGTACCTGTACACTCGAGGAATGCTGATAGGTGAAGTGGACCGCCCGTGTGTGATGTCTGAAGGGCTTTTACCCGCAGCATCCGCTGCATTGACGTCCTGCACGCTGGGGGAACCGGCAGGGATCTCGCTTTTGCAGAGGCGCACCCGCAGCGTCGGCCATGTCGCACTGCGCAACAATCGCGACAGCGGCGACTCTGGCACTGCACGGGGACTAGTGCCGTAAGTGTCGCTCGGGGAATCGCTTGCAATGCCTGTCGTCGTGGTTGCAGTGAACCCCACTATACGCAGTTGAGGCGGAGGGGACTCACTGAGCTTGGCTGCGACCTCAGCACAATTGACGCTGGCCATCGTCGCATCGAACTCGGCAACAGCAGACTGCCCGTCCCCCGTAGCCAGGTGCAGTGTCTTGTGCCCCTTTGCTTGTGAGCGTTGTACTGAGAGGGAACGATGAATTCGAGAGTTGCTGCTTAGCGCTAAATTCGTAATGCTGCATGACTAATAGAGCTAGACTTGACACCGCACAGCGGGCCGATCAAGCCGCTCAGTCGGACAAGTGGACTGCTGAGTAGTCAAACCTCACAGCTGGCAGCTGCACAGCCACAGCGGACACCATTGAACCGACATGCTGTTCCCTGCATGCTGAGGTGTGAAATGGTTGTCCCCATTCCCCATCTACAGGTCTTCATGCAGGCACACAATGCACAACGCACCCCCCACACAAACTTGAGCAATGGCCACGCAGGCAGTGCCCGGCCACGCTGCACTGAAACAGCGCATGGTGGCATGCATGGTGATAAATGTTCACCTGAAGTCTGCAGCTATTGAGACTTGAAGGTCAACAAGTGTTGGGCATGTAAGCTGATGCAATTTTGAAAGTCTGCAGCTTTTGCATGCTGCCAATCTGTAGCATACTTGAGCTTCTTGACATGTTTTGCAGCGCACAATGCTGAATTATGATGGATTGCCATTATTCATAATTGCTGCATGCTAGGAATGCAGCAAATTGCTTCACCCCTCAACAGTTGTTACAGGGCAAACTTAATTGGCTCTCTGACACGTAGCTAGCATACCCTTTTCATGCGCCCCGTTACAGTGGTTTCGGATGTTAGGCCGTTTGACCTCAGATTGGAGGTCGGCGGTTCGATTCAGCGCTTCCGCACGATTGGTCCTGTTTCCAGCCAGGATACTTGACGTTGATTGCTTGGTGATTTGGGTCTCCGCTCTCGTTAGTTGATTCAAGCCCGGGGTCTTGATTTAACGGGGGGGGAATGTTACAGGGCAAACTTAATTGGCTCTCTGACACGTAGCTAGCATACCCTTTTCATGCGCCCCGTTACAACAGTTTGCTGCAGCCTTTGCTGATGTCCATCAATCAATCAATCAATATACATCTACTGTCATGGGGACCCGGCAGGGGGTCATACAGACAATGTCAGTCGTAGATAAATCACAGGAGACCGCTGGCAGAATCACATGCAATAAGCATGTGACACTTGTGTGC